>OX246740.1:21224825-21285499 GCA_945910005.1 Isoperla grammatica
TGCTTAGATCAATCTGCCATACTTCCAGAACCAACAGCTGACTGGGGCTGGACAAGCCGTTGTGAACTGTTCGTCCAGAGGTAAATATTGGTATATTTTGTTTAAATGATGTTGGAACTACAGATGTATAATGTCCGTATAATCATACACTGTGTTTTCTACATGTAGGTATCAGCGCAATGTCGGGAACTTGTCAGATGTGGTTGCAAGATTCACTGTGGACCTTAATGCTCTGGCGTGAAAGCGTCTTTACTGTGCTCTCATCGGTGTATCTGTGGTGGACAGTGCTCCAGAAGTGCTGTTATTGTGACAAATGTGTAAGACAACGCGCAATGTTAGAAGAATTACCACGTGCCATTAGATTATAAGTTATTATTATGGTGCAAAAAGGTGAACTCCTAAGTCTAACACAAATATATATGGAGGTAGGGCGTGGAGGACTAACCCGAAAATATTTTCGTTTTATTAACACGCACATATATGATGCATATATGTTGCATATGTAGGCAATGACCAAGCATATTCAATACTGACCAATGTAATATTATAAATAATTAATATAGATATTGCCATTTTCCTATAAACGAAAATGGCCTTACCTTGATACCACACATGGTATGCTTTAGGATAATTGTACATATTGTATATTATATTCTAATTGACAATTAATTACATTAATATTTTGTTAATAAAACATTTATTTTATCAATTATGTTATATTCACATTCACATATTGCAGAGTACAAAGGATACAGTTTGATATGCCACACGCTACGTTACTGAACAATTTTTATATTGATTGATTTTTTAATAATGAAATTAATCTAAGATTTAATTAATTGTGACTTATATAAAAGTTATTTCCTGTTGGTTTAAATGTGTTTTAACTATAAAAATGATACTCGAGGTACATTGGCATCTTTTTATCACGTTTTATTTAAAATTAATTTTCTTTTAATTTATTGCGCAATTAACTTAATTTACTGTTGATTAAATTTTAATTTAATCGAACCAACAATGTAACATGTATGATTTTATTTTATTTTATACCTCTCTTGACTAAATTGAGTTCATTAAATCGAGAATAGCTCAATTTAATTAATTAATACATTTTAATTAATAAGTCGTCAACCATAATTAGTTTCGTTTAGGGTCATCAATTTTTGGATTCAGCAAACTCAAGTTAGTCAGTTTGCAAATTTTCACGTTTGTTTCACCTTTTGAACTATTTTGGCAACGTGAAGGAGATCCTTACTGCACTATAATTGGTTTAATGCATAATGCATAAGGGTATAAAATAATGCATAAAGTAGTTATTAAGCGAGCGAAGCGAGCGTCTCCATTAGACATTTATAGCACTTCGTTCTGTTTTTTTTTTATGTCTGTCGATAGCGGTCGAACGGAAATCCGATCAACTTGAAATTAAGACTATCCACAAGCCTCGATGTGGATTGAAGGTGTATAGTTTTGAAGCAAAATCGTTCGAAAAGTGACAAAGTTATACCATAGTTACCGCAAAATATTTTTCTGAAACAAAATGGCGGCAAACTGTGAGATAGCCATACATTTTTACAGACTTTTCCGGTCACGAATATGTTCATTTTATGGCGATTTGATAAATATTGGCAAAATTACACAAAAGTAACTCTAAAATATTTTTCGGAAACACAGTAACGGCAAAATGTGAGGTGGCTATTATCATAGTACATTTTTGTCCGGTCACGAATATACTAATTTAAACACGATTTGATACGTATTAGAGGCAGAAATTACATTTCTATTGAAACATTTTGAGGTAGGAAAAACAAAATTAACACACTGTATTTAATATTTATAATTAAAAGCTTGCCCGATGAATTTGTACTTTGGCTTTGGGTCATATATTATTATTAATATAATATTACATACTAGAATACAATAATGGTAATAACACATCAAGCTAATGAACTTTAATATCAATTTAATATGTGATTCTAGAAACATTTCAGGACTTGAAAAATAAAACTAAGAATGCAAATTCATCGGCCAAACTTTTAATTATAAATACAGTGTGTTAATTTTGTTGTTCCCACCTCTTTTTTTCTCACCCAATAAGTCAATTTAATTTTGTAATTGTTGTTAATTTATTTATTTATCAATTATTAAGTGATTTAAACTTTTATATATTTGTTTATTTCATTGTTATTACTATATTTATATATTGGAAATATGTAACTGTTTATCTTCTCCGTTTTGGGCTTGGCCACTTTTTTGCAATTCTTTTGCATTTTTGTACTATCATGTCACGTAACTGAACATAGTCCGGATCTTTTCCAACAATGTATTTTGTTACAGTAGGTTAGTAGCACACCAATAGGGAATGTGCATGAATTTTCTACAGCTCTGAAGGTACGTGGAATATATTGTTATTCATCTAAAGACATCACAAACCTAATTTAAAAGTTTTAAAATTAATTCATTTTACTTCTATACATGTTCAAAGATTTTGATTATCTGTTTCCCGCACTTTTATTTTTAAACGGTATGTGACGTCACGATCCATGAAAATCACTGCTTATATGAATGACTTTGCATATAACCTCCTTGGAATTTGCCACCGCCTCCTAGACGAAGCAATCAGATTTTCAAGGTTATCATCTAACCTTGTCAAAATTTTTACTCAAGCCGTTGTCAAGTCTGCTTCATATGAATAACAACACCCATTATTTACTGATATTCTATGAAAATATGTTTGGTATTATTGTTTTTATAGTAATTGGGCTTCAAAATTTATTACTAGGCGTACTAGACATTAATTCGATTTTATATGATTATGGATATGATAATTTCCAAATAAGCGTTATTTTATTTATCATTTTATGATTGGTTGATTGCTGATACATGGCAGGTGACGTATGCCCCGTTTTTCCCGCCATAAATATGTGTGAAACTTTCAGCTCGTTTTTATAAATGAAACTTTATTCTATGTCATCGAAATAAAATATTTTTGTATTCAGGAAGTCAATCCTAATCTAGCAAAATGCTAAAAAAAAATATGCATATTCCCCATTCAAGAATATCCTGATTGCTGAAGACTTTTAATAAAAATTCAGTAATAAACTTAAACAGTTTATAAGTTATATGACAATTACATTCTCTTACGATTAAGACATAAAATAATTATTCGTTATTGCAATTGCAATTAACATTCTACGTCTTTAGAGTACCCACAAGTAATATTTTAGTTACTAGACCTAGTTTGACGATACTTACTTATTGACATTTGACCGCCATTTTGAATGAATACCATGCAATCAATGTGATAACAATAAGAACTATTCATTTTATATAAAAAACCTAGTAGTTGGACTATACACTGTTCCTTGTCAAGATTAAACAATTAAAACCGCAATATTTCGAGCCCTAATCATAGCTCTTCAACGGGCGAAAACAAAAAACTGGGTTTTTTGTTTTCGCCCGTTGAAGAGCTCTGATTAGGGCTCGAAATATTGCGGTTTTAATTGTTTAATCTTGACAAGGAACAGTGTATAGTCCAACTTCTAGGTTTTATATAACGTTTTTACCTGTTCTACTATGTTTCCATCTTTTAATTAACTATTCATTTTAACGTATTTATGAGTAAGTACGTTGATATAATGAATATTGGCCAATAAATCGAAGACAATTTTAGACACTACCCATTTTGAGGAAATTGACCCCAATAAAGGTCAAAAAAGGTTGAGTAGGTAATATAATTTTGTTTAAAGAAATATAATACATTTATCTTACTAAAAGTGTATGATTAAACTTCCAAACATTTTTCATTATTTAATTAAAAATTATTAAAACCATTACAAAATTTACTTTTGACCCTGGTTTGACATAGAAAGCTGGATTTGCCAGATGTATACCATGGTTTTTTGCAAAGTGCTCGTTGTAAGCTTTCAATTGATATATTATATCGTCCTTTGACCCAAATTTTATACCGACCAGGCCTTTTTCAAGCGTTATGCAAAGGACTAACAAACCATTTTATTTTTTTATTTTATCGATCTGCAACTTGCCTCCTAAAACATTTGATACATGAAACATCTCTTTTGTTTTGAGGAATTCTATTCTTATTGGAAATAGTGTTATCACCATGAAAATAAATTGTGCGTGATACCTCTCGCATTTTAGGCATGGGTCATACGTAGAAATGCCTCTTTTCAGCATTAATTTTTTTCTAAAATTAGCATCATCTATTTTTGTATTTTTATCAAAACCTTGATAATTTCTAATGAGAAATTACATGCGTATATATGTAAAGACAATTCAGTTGTAATTTGTAACAACTTACATATGCAAATCTTAACTGAATCTTAAAAGCAATGGGTACAACTTATTTTGTGTGTGTGCACGATTAGCATTTTGAAGCTTTTTCAAAAATACAGTTCACCGATTTAGCATCTAAATCTGAAAAGCTAAAGCAACGTATCTCTATACAGTCACACGTCTTTCCCCTCTCAAACACAGAACAGAACGATGAATTTCAGCAAAATAAAAACAAAGCACGTAAAATGAACCCCCCGCACCCCTAACAACCTCGTGAAAACGTGTCAGAAGACGGGAAATGTTCAAGTGTGAAAAGTTGTCCCCCGCCCCCACCTGTGGAGCCCCGCCGTGGAGTTGACATGTTTCACATCGGGCGCCTGACACTCGCATGATTGATTGAGCCCCTGACACAGCTGCAACCCGCGCTGCCGGCCGACCCTGCATCACACGATGCGAGGCGAAGGACTAATTAACCAGCCGGCCGTACATCTTATTTTTAGACAAATTTTGTTTTTGGTAAAACTGACAAGTAGTGACGTAATCGTGAAACCCTCGACTGTTAATGGAGAGAGACTCACGCTTCCATGCGTCCGTTAGAGGTAGTCACATGCGTGACATTACTATCATCACTTTTAATGGAGAGAGACTCACGCTTTCATGTGTCCGTAAGAGGTAGTCACATGCGTGACATTACTATCATCACTGTTAATGGAGAGAGACTCACGCTTTCATGCGTCCGTTAGAGGTAGTCACATGCGTGACATTACTATCATCACTGTTAATGGAGAGAGACTCACGCTTTCATGCGTCCGTTAGAGGTAGTCACATGCGTGACATTACTATCATCACTGTTAATGGAGAGAGACTCACGCTTTCATGTGTCCGTAAGAGGTAGTCACATGCGTGACATTACTATCATCACTGTTAATGGAGAGAGACTCACGCTCTCATGCGTCCGTTAGAGGTAGTCACATGCGTGACATTACTATCATCACTGTTAATGGAGAGAGACTCACGCTTTCATGCGTCCGTTAGAGGTAGTCACATGCGTGACATTACTATCATCACTGTAAATGGAGAGTCTCACGCTTTCATGCGTCCGTTAGAGGTAGTCACATGCGTGACATTACTATCATCACTGTTAATGGAGAGAGACTCACGCTCTCATGCGTCCGTTAGAGGTAGTCACATGCGTGACATTACTATCATCACTGTTAATGGAGAGAGACTCACGCTCTCATGCGTCCGTTAGAGGTAGTCACATGCGTGACATTACTATCATCACTGTTAATGGAGAGAGGCTCACGCTCTCATGCGTCCGTTAGAGGTAGTCACATGCGTGACATTACTATCATCACTGTTAATGGAGAGAGACTCACGCTCTCATGCGTCCGTTAGAGGTAGTCACATGCGTGACATTACTATCATCACTGTTAATGGAGAGAGACTCACGCTTTCATGCGTCCGTTAGAAGTAGTCACATGCGTGACATTACTATCATCACTGTTAATGGAGGGAGACTCACGCTTTCATGCGTCCGTTAGAGGAAGTCACATGCGTGACATTACTATCATCACTGTTAATGGAGACAGACTCACGCTTTCATGCGTCCGTTAGAGGTAGTCACATGTGTGACATTACTATCATCACTGTTCATGGAGGGAGACTCACGCTTTCATGCGTCCGTTAGAGGTAGTCACATGCGTGACATTACTATCATCACTGTTAATGGAGGGAGACTCACGCTTTCATGCGTCCGTTAGAGGTAGTCACATGTGTGACATTACTATCATCACTGTTAATGGAGGATGATTCACGCTTTCATGCGTCCGTTAGAGGTAGTCACATGCGTGACATTACTATCATCACTGTAAATGGAGAGAGACTCACGCTTCCATGCGTCCGTTAGAGGTAGTCACATGCGTGACATTACTATCATCACTGTGAATGGAGAGAGACTCACGCTTTCATGCGTCCGTTAGAGGTAGTCACATGCGTGACATTACTATCATCACTGTTAATGGAGAGAGACTCACGCTCTCATGCGTCCGTTAGAGGTAGTCACATGCGTGACATTACTATCATCACTGTAAATGGAGAGAGACTCACGCTTTCATGCGTCCGTTAGAGGAAGTCACATGACGTGTGACATTACTATCATCACTGTTAATGGAGAGAGACTCACGCTTTCATGCGTCCGTTAGAGGTAGTCACATGCGTGACATTACTATCATCACTGTTAATGGAGAGAGACTCACGCTTTCATGCGTCCGTTAGAGGAAGTCACATGTGTGACATTACTATCATCACTGTTAATGGAGAGAGACTCACGCTTTCATGCGTCCGTTAGAGGTAGTCACATGCGTGACATTACTATCATCACTGTTAATGGAGAGAGACTCACGCTTCCATGCGTCCGTTAGAGGTAGTCACATGTGTGACATTACTATCATCACTGTTAATGGAGAGAGACTCACGCTTCCATGCGTCCGTTAGAGGTAGTCACATGCGTGACATTACTATCATCACTGTTAATGGAGAGAGACTCACGCTTTCATGCGTCCGTTAGAGGTAGTCACATGTGTGACATTACTATCATCACCGTTAATGGAGGGAGACTCACGCTTTCATGCGTCCGTTAGAGGTAGTCACATGCGTGACATTACTATCATCACTGTTAATATAGAGAGACTCACGCTTCCATGCGTCCGTTAGAGGTAGTCACATGCGTGACATAACTATCATCACTGTTAATGGAGAGAGACTCACGCTTTCATGCGTCCGTTAGAGGTAGTCACATGCGTGACATTACTATCATCACTGTTAATGGAGAGAGACTCACGCTCTCATGCGTCTGTTGGAGGTAGTCACATGCGTGACATTACTATTATCACTGTTAATGGAGAGAGACTCACGCTTTTATGCGTCCGTTAGAGGAAGTCTCATGCGTGACATTACTATCATCACTGTTAATGGAGAGAGACTCACGCTTTCATGCGTCCGTTAGAGGTAGTCACATGCGTGACATTACTATCATCACTGTTAATGGAGAGAGACTCACGCTTTCATGCGTCCGTTAGAGGTAGTCACATGCGTGACATTACTATCATCACTGTTAATGGAGAGAGACTCACGACTTCATGCGTCCGTTAGAGGTAGTCACATGCGTGACATTACTATCATCACTGTAAATGGAGAGAGACTCACGCTTTCATGCGTCCGTTAGAGGTAGTCACATGCGTGACATTACAATCATCACTGTTAATGGAGAGAGACTCACGCTTTCATGCGTCCGTTAGAGGTAGTCACATGCGTGACATTACTATCATCACTGTTAATGGAGAGTCTCACGCTTTCATGCGTCCGTTAGAGGTAGTCACATGCGTGACATTACTATCATCACTGTTAATGGAGAGAGACTCACGCTTTCATGCGTCCGTTAGAGGTAGTCACATGCGTGACATTACTATCATCACTGTTAATAGAGAGAGACTCACGCTTTCATGCGTCCGTTAGCGGTAGTCACATGCGTGACATTACTATCATCACTGTTAATGGAGAGAGACTCACGCTTTCATGCGTCCGTTAGAGGTAGTCACATGCGTGACATTATTATCATCACTGTTAATAGAGAGGGACTCACGCTTTCATGCGTCCGTTAGCGGTAGTCACATGCGTGACATTACTATCATCACTGTTAATGGAGAGAGACTCACGCTTTCATGCGTCCGTTAGCGGTAGTCACATGCGTGACATTACTATCATCACTGTTAATGGAGAGAGACTCACGCTTTCATGCGTCCGTTAGAGGTAGTCACATGCGTGACATTATTATCATCACTGTTAATAGAGAGAGACTCACGCTTTCATGCGTCCGTTAGCGGTAGTCACATGCGTGACATTACTATCATCACTGTTAATGGAGAGAGACTCACGCTTTCATGCGTCCGTTAGAGGTACTCACATGCGTGACATTACTATCATCACTGTTAATGGAGAGAGACTCACGCTTTCATGCGTCCGTTAGAGGTAGTCACATGCGTGACATTACTATCATCACTGTTAATGGAGAGAGACTTACGCTTCCATGCGTCCGTTAGAGGTAGTCACATGCGTGACATTACTATCATCACTGTTAATGGAGGGAGACTCACGCTTTCATGCGTCCGTTAGTGGTAGTCACATGCGTGACATTACTATCATCACTGTTAATGGAGGGAGACTCACGCTTTCATGCGTCCGTTAGAGGTAGTCACATATGTGACATTACTATCATCACTGTTAATGGAGAGATACTCACGCTTTCATGCGTCCGTTAGAGGTAGTCACATGCGTGACATTACTATCATCACTGTTAATGGAGAGAGACTCACGCTTTCATGCGTCCGTTAGAGGTAGTCACACGCGTGACATTACTATCATCACTGTTAATGGATAGAGACTCACGCTCTCATGCGTCCGTTAGAGGTAGTCACATGCGTGACATTACTATCATCACTGTTAATGGAGAGAGACTCACGCTTCCATGCGTCCGTTAGAGGTAGTCACATGCGTGACATTACTATCATCACTGTTAATGGAGAGAGACTCACGCACTCATGCGTCCGTTAGAGGTAGTCACATGCGTGACATTACTATCATCACTGTTAATGGAGAGAGACTCACGCTTTCATGCGTCCGTTAGAGGTAGTCACATGCGTGACATTACTATCATCACTGTTAATGGTGGGAGACTCACGCTCTCATGCGTCCGTTAGAGGTAGTCACATGCGTGACATTACTATCATCACTGTTAATGGAGAGAGACTCACGCTTTCATGCGTCCGTTAGAGGTAGTCACATGCGTGACATTACTATCATCACTGTTAATGGAGAGAGGCTCACGCTTTCATGCGTCCGTTAGAGGTAGTCACATGCGTGACATTACTATCATCACTGTTAATAGAGAGAGACTCACGCTTTCATGCGTCCGTTAGAGGTAGTCACATGCGTGACATTACTATCATCACTGTTAATGGAGAGAGACTCACGCTTTCATGCGTCCGTTAGAGGTAGTCACATGCGTGACATTACTATCATCACTGTTAATGGAGAGAGACTCACGCTTTCATGCGTCCGTTAGAGGTAGTCACATGCGTGAATTTACTATCATCACTGTTAACGAAGAGAGACTCACGCTTTCATGCGTCCGTTAGAGGTAGTCACATGCGTGACATTACTATCATCACTGTTAATGGAGAGAGACTCTCGCTTTCATGCGTTCGTTAGAGGTAGTCACATGCGTGACATTACTATCATCACTGTTAATGGAGAGAGACTCACGCTTTCATGCGTCCGTTAGAGGTAGTCACATGCGTGACATTACTATCATCACTGTTTATGGAGAAAGACTCACGCTTTCATGCGTTCGTAAGAGGTAGTCACATGCGTGACATTACTATCATCACTGTTAATGGAGAGAGACTCACGCTTTCATGCGTCCGTTAGAGGTAGTCACATGCGTGACATTACTATCATCACTGTTAATGAGAAGAGACTCACGCTTCCATGCGTCCGTTAGAGGTAGTCACATGCGTGACATTACTATCATCACTGTTAATGGAGAGAGACTCACGCTTTCATGCGTCCGTTAGAGGTAGTCACATGCGTGACATTACTATCATCACTGTTAATGAAGAGAGACTCACGCTTTCATGCGTCCGTTAGAGGTAGTCACATGCGTGACATTACTATCATCACTGTTAATGGAGAGAGACTCACGCTTTCATGCGTCCGTTAGAGGTAGTCACATGCGTGACATTATTATCATCACTGTTAATGGAGAGAGACTCAAGCTTCCATGCGTCCGTTAGAGGTAGTCACATGCGTGACATTACTATCATCACTGTTTATGGAGAGAGACTCACGCTTTCATGCGTCCGTTAGAGGTAGTCACATGCGTGACATTACTATCATCACTGTTAATGGAGAGAGACTCACGCTTTCATGCGTCCGTAAGAGGTAGTCACATGCGTGACATTACTATCATCACTGTTAATGGTGAGAGACTCACGCTTCCATGCGTCCGTTAGGGGTAGTCACATGCGTGACATTACTATCATCACTGTTAATGGAGAGGGACTCACGCTTCCATGCGTCCGTTAGAGGTAGTCACATGCGTGACATTACTATCATCACTGTTAATGGAGAGAGACTCACGCTTCCATGCGTCCGTTAGAGGTAGTCACATGCGTGACATTACTATCATCACTGTAAATGGAGAGTCTCACGCTTTCATGCGTCCGTTAGAGGTAGTCACATGCGTGACATTACTATCATCACTGTTAATGGAGAGAGACTCACGCTCTCATGCGTCCGTTAGAGGTAGTCACATGCGTGACATTACTATCATCACTGTTAATGGAGAGAGACTCACGCTCTCATGCGTCCGTTAGAGGTAGTCACATGCGTGACATTACTATCATCACTGTTAATGGAGAGAGACTCACGCTCTCATGCGTCCGTTAGAGGTAGTCACATGCGTGACATTACTATCATCACTGTTAATGGAGAGAGGCTCACGCTCTCATGCGTTTGTTAGAGGTAGTCACATGCGTGACATTACTATCATCACTGTTAATGGAGAGAGACTCACGCTCTCATGCGTCCGTTAGAGGTAGTCACATGCGTGACATTACTATCATCACTGTTAATGGAGAGAGACTCACGCTTTCATGCGTCCGTTAGAAGTAGTCACATGCGTGACATTACTATCATCACTGTTAATGGAGGGAGACTCACGCTTTCATGCGTCCGTTAGAGGAAGTGACATGCGTGACATTACTATCATCACTGTTAATGGAGAGAGACTCACGCTTTCATGCGTCCGTTAGAGGTAGTCACATGCGTGACATTACTAACATCACTGTTAATGGAGAGAGACTCACGCTCTCATGCGTCCGTTAGAGGTAGTCACATGCGTGACATTACTATCATCACTGTAAATGGAGAGAGACTCACGCTTTCATGCGTCCGTTAGAGGAAGTCACATGACGTGTGACATTACTATCATCACTGTTAATGGAGAGAGACTCACGCTTTCATGCGTCCGTTAGAGGTAGTCACATGCGTGACATTACTATCATCACTGTTAATGGAGAGAGACTCACGCTTTCATGCGTCCGTTAGAGGAAGTCACATGTGTGACATTACTATCATCACTGTTAATGGAGAGAGACTCACGCTTTCATGCGTCCGTTAGAGGTAGTCACATGCGTGACATTACTATCATCACTGTTAATGGAGAGAGACTCACGCTCTCATGCGTCCGTTAGAGGTAGTCACATGCGTGACATTACTATCATCACTGTAAATGGAGAGAGACTCACGCTTTCATGCGTCCGTTAGAGGAAGTCACATGACGTGTGACATTACTATCATCACTGTTAATGGAGAGAGACTCACGCTTTCATGCGTCCGTTAGAGGTAGTCACATGCGTGACATTACTATCATCACTGTTAATGGAGAGAGACTCACGCTTTCATGCGTCCGTTAGAGGAAGTCACATGTGTGACATTACTATCATCACTGTTAATGGAGAGAGACTCACGCTTTCATGCGTCCGTTAGAGGTAGTCACATGCGTGACATTACTATCATCACTGTTAATGGAGAGAGACTCACGCTTCCATGCGTCCGTTAGAGGTAGTCAAATGTGTGAGTTTACTATCATCACTGTTAATGGAGAGAGACTCACGCTTCCATGCGTCCGTTAGAGGTAGTCACATGCGTGACATTACTATCATCACTGTTAATGGAGAGAGACTCACGCTTTCATGCGTCCGTTAGAGGTAGTCACATGTGTGACATTACTATCATCACCGTTAATGGTGGGAGACTCACGCTTTCATGCGTCCGTTAGAGGTAGTCACATGCGTGACATTACTATCATCACTGTTAATATAGAGAGACTCACGCTTCCATGCGTCCGTTAGAGGTAGTCACATGCGTGACATAACTATCATCACTGTTAATGGAGAGAGACTCACGCTTTCATGCGTCCGTTAGAGGTAGTCACATGCGTGACATTACTATCATCACTGTTAATGGAGAGAGACTCACGCTCTCATGCGTCCGTTGGAGGTAGTCACATGCGTGACATTACTATTATCACTGTTAATGGAGAGAGACTCACGCTTTTATGCGTCCGTTAGAGGTAGTCTCATGCGTGACATTACTATCATCACTGTTAATGGAGAGAGACTCACGCTTTCATGCGTCCGTTAGAGGTAGTCACATGCGTGACATTACTATCATCACTGTTAATGGAGAGAGACTCACGCTTTCATGCGTCCGTTAGAGGTAGTCACATGCGTGACATTACTATCATCACTGTTAATGGAGAGAGACTCACGACTTCATGCGTCCGTTAGAGGTAGTCACATGCGTGACATTACTATCATCACTGTAAATGGAGAGAGACTCACGCTTTCATGCGTCCGTTAGAGGTCGTCACATGCGTGACATTACAATCATCACTGTTAATGGAGAGAGACTCACGCTTTCATGCGTCCGTTAGAGGTAGTCACATGCGTGACATTACTATCATCACTGTTAATGGAGAGTCTCACGCTTTCATGCGTCCGTTAGAGGTAGTCACATGCGTGACATTACTATCATCACTGTTAATGGAGAGAGACTCACGCTTTCATGCGTCCGTTAGAGGTAGTCACATGCGTGACATTACTATCATCACTGTTAATAGAGAGAGACTCACGCTTTCATGCGTCCGTTAGCGGTAGTCACATGCGTGACATTACTATCATCACTGTTAATGGAGAGAGACTCACGCTTTCATGCGTCCGTTAGAGGTAGTCACATGCGTGACATTATTATCATCACTGTTAATAGAGAGGGACTCACGCTTTCATGCGTCCGTTAGAGGTAGTCACATGCGTGACATTACTATCATCACTGTTAATGGAGAGAGACTTACGCTTCCATGCGTCCGTTAGAGGTAGTCACATGCGTGACATTACTATCATCACTGTTAATGGAGAGAGACTCACGCTTTCATGCGTCCGTTAGAGGTAGTCACATGCGTGACATTACTATCATCACTGTTAATGGAGAGAGACTTACGCTTCCATGCGTCCGTTAGAGGTAGTCACATGCGTGACATTACTATCATCACTGTTAATGGAGGGAGACTCACGCTTTCATGCGTCCGTTAGAGGTAGTCACATGCGTGACATTACTATCATCACTGTTAATGGAGGGAGACTCACGCTTTCATGCGTCCGTTAGAGGTAGTCACATGTGTGACATTACTATCATCACTGTTAATGGAGAGATACTCACGCTTTCATGCGTCCGTTAGAGGTAGTCACATGCGTGACATTACTATCATCACTGTTAATGGAGAGAGACTCACGCTTTCATGCGTCCGTTAGAGGTAGTCACACGCGTGACATTACTATCATCACTGTTAATGGAGAGAGACTCACGCTCTCATGCGTCCGTTAGAGGTAGTCACATGCGTGACATTACTATCATCACTGTTAATGGAGAGAGACTCACGCTTCCATGCGTCCGTTAGAGGTAGTCACATGCGTGACATTACTATCATCACTGTTAATGGAGAGAGACTCACGCACTCATGCGTCCGTTAGAGGTAGTCACATGCGTGACATTACTATCATCACTGTTAATGGAGAGAGACTCACGCTTTCATGCGTCCGTTAGAGGTAGTCACATGCGTGACATTACTATCATCACTGTTAATGGAGGGAGACTCACGCTCTCATGCGTCCGTTAGAGGTAGTTACATGCGTGACATTACTATCATCACTGTTAATGGAGAGAGACTCACGCTTTCATGCGTCCGTTAGAGGTAGTCACATGCGTGACATTACTATCATCACTGTTAATGGAGAGAGGCTCACGCTTTCATGCGTCCGTTAGAGGTAGTCACATGCGTGACATTACTATCATCACTGTTAATAGAGAGAGACTTACGCTTTCATGCGTCCGTTAGAGGTAGTCACATGCGTGACATTACTATCATCACTGTTAATGGAGAGAGACTCACGCTTTCATGCGTCCGTTAGTGGTAGTCACATGCGTGACATTACTATCATCACTGTTAATGGAGAGAGACTCACGCTTTCATGCGTCCGTTAGAGGTAGTCACATGCGTGAATTTACTATCATCACTGTTAACGAAGAGAGACTCACGCTTTCATGCGTCCGTTAGAGGTAGTCACATGCGTGACATTACTATCATCACTGTTAATGGAGAGAGACTCTCGCTTTCATGCGTTCGTTAGAGGTAGTCACATGCGTGACATTACTATCATCACTGTTAATGGAGAGAGACTCACGCTTTGATGCGTCCGTTAGAGGTAGTCACATGCGTGACATTACTATCATCACTGTTTATGGAGAGAGACTCACGCTTTCATGCGTTCGTAAGAGGTAGTCACATGCGTGACATTACTATCATCACTGTTAATGGAGAGAGACTCACGCTTTCATGCGTCCGTTAGAGGTAGTCACATGCGTGACATTACTATCATCACTGTTAATGAGAAGAGACTCACGCTTCCATGCGTCCGTTAGAGGTAGTCACATGCGTGACATTACTATCATCACTGTTAATGGAGAGAGACTCACGCTTTCATGCGTCCGTTAGAGGTAGTCACATGCGTGACATTACTATCATCACTGTTAATGAAGAGAGACTCACGCTTTCATGCGTCCGTTAGAGGTAGTCACATGCGTGACATTACTATCATCACTGTTAATGGAGAGAGACTCACGCTTTCATGCGTCCGTTAGAGGTAGTCACATGCGTGACATTATTATCATCACTGTTAATGGAGAGAGACTCAAGCTTCCATGCGTCCGTTAGAGATAGTCACATGCGTGACATTACTATCATCACTGTTAATGGAGAGAGACTCACGCTTTCATGCGTCCGTTAGAGGTAGTCACATGCGTGACATTACTATCATCACTGTTAATGGAGAGAGACTCACGCTTTCATGCGTCCGTAAGAGGTAGTCACATGCGTGACATTACTATCATCACTGTTAATGGAGAGAGACTCACGCTTCCATGCGTCCGTTAGGGGTAGTCACATGCGTGAAATTACTATCATCACTGTTAATGGAGAGGGACTCACGCTTCCATGCGTCCGTTAGAGGTAGTCACATGCGTGACATTACTATCATCACTGTTAATGGAGAGAGACTCACGCTTCCATGCGTCCGTTAGAGGTAGTCTCATGCGTGACATTACTATCATCACTGTTAATGGAGAGATACTCACGCTTTCATGCGTCCGTTAGAGGTAGTCACATGCGTGACATTACTATCATCACTGTTAATGGAGAGAGACTCACGCTTCCATGCGTCCGTTAGAGGTAGTCACATGCGTGACATTACTATCATCACTGTTAATGGAGAGAGACTCACGCTTTCATGCGTCCGTTAGAGGAAGTCACATGCGTGACATTACTATCATCACTGTTAATGGAGAGAGACTCACGCTTTCATGCGTCTGTTAGAGGTAGTCACATGCGTGACATTACTATCATCACTGTTAATGGAGAGAGACTCACGCTTCCATGCGTCCGTTAGAGGTAGTCACATGTGTGACATTACTATCATCACTGTTAATGGAGAGAGACTCACGCTTTCATGCGTCCGTTAGAGGTAGTCACATGCGTGACATTACTATCATCACTGTTAATGGAGAGATACTCACGCTTTCATGCGTCCGTTGGAGGTAGTCACATGCGTGACATAACTATCATCACTGTTAATGGAGAGAGACTCACGCTTTCATGCGTCCGTTGGAAGTAGTCACATGCGTGACATTACTATCATCACTGTTAATGGAGAGAGACTCACGCTTTCATGCGTCCGTTAGAGGTAGTCACATGCGTGACATTACTATCATCACTGTTAATGGAGAGAGACTCACGCTTTCATGCGTCCGTTAGAGGTTGTCACATGCGTGACATTACTATCATCACTGTTAATGGAGAGAGACTCACGCTTTCATGCGTCCGTTAGAGGTAGTCACATGCGTGACATAACTATCATCACTGTTAATGGAGAGAGACTCACGCTTTCATGCGTCCGTTAGAGGTAGTCACAGGTGTGACATTACTATCATCACTGTTAATGGAGAGAGACTCACGCTTTCATGCTACCGTTAGAGGTAGTCACATGCGTGACATTACTATCATCACTGTTAATGAAGAGAGACTCACGCTTTCATGCGTCCGTTAGAGGTAGTCACAGGGGTGACATTACTATCATCACTGTGAATGGAGAGAGACTCACGCTTTCATGCGTTCGTTAGAGGTAGTCACATGCGTGCCATTACTATCATCACTTTTAATGGAGAGAGACTCACGCTTTCATGCGTCCGTTAGAGGTAGTCACATGCGTGACATTACTATCATCACTGTTAATGAGAAGAGACTCACGCTTCCATGCGTCCGTTAGAGGTAGTCACATGCGTGACATTACTATCATCACTGTTAATGGAGAGAGACTCACGCTTTCATGCGTCCGTTAGAGGTTGTCACATGCGTGACATTACTATCATCACTGTTAATGGAGGGAGACTCACGCTCTCATGCGTCCGTTAGAGGTAGTCACATGCGTGACATTACTATCATCACTGTTAATGGAGAGAGACTCACGCTTTCATGCGTCCGTTAGAGGTAGTCACATGCGTGACATTACTATCATCACTGTTAATGGAGAGAGGCTCACGCTTTCATGCGTCCGTTAGAGGTAGTCACATGCGTGACATTACTATCATCACTGTTAATAGAGAGAGACTTACGCTTTCATGCGTCCGTTAGAGGTAGTCACATGCGTGACATTACTATCATCACTGTTAATGGAGAGAGACTCACGCTTTCATGCGTCCGTTAGTGGTAGTCACATGCGTGACATTACTATCATCACTGTTAATGGAGAGAGACTCACGCTTTCATGCGTCCGTTAGAGGTAGTCACATGCGTGAATTTACTATCATCACTGTTAACGAAGAGAGACTCACGCTTTCATGCGTCCGTTAGAGGTAGTCACATGCGTGACATTACTATCATCACTGTTAATGGAGAGAGACTCTCGCTTTCATGCGTTCGTTAGAGGTAGTCACATGCTTGACATTACTATCATCACTGTTAATGGAGAGAGACTCACGCTTTGATGCGTCCGTTAGAGGTAGTCACATGCGTGACATTACTATCATCACTGTTTATGGAGAGAGACTCACGCTTTCATGCGTTCGTAAAGGTAGTCACATGCGTGACATTACTATCATCACTGTTAATGGAGAGAGACTCACGCTTTCATGCGTCCGTTAGAGGTAGTCACATGCGTGACATTACTATCATCACTGTTAATGAGAAGAGACTCACGCTTCCATGCGTCCGTTAGAGGTAGTCACATGCGTGACATTACTATCATCACTGTTAATGGAGAGAGACTCACGCTTTCATGCGTCCGTTAGAGGTAGTCACATGCGTGACATTACTATCATCACTGTTAATGAAGAGAGACTCACGCTTTCATGCGTCCGTTAGAGGTAGTCACATGCGTGACATTACTATCATCACTGTTAATGGAGAGAGACTCACGCTTTCATGCGTCCGTTAGAGGTAGTCACATGCGTGACATTATTATCATCACTGTTAATGGAGAGAGACTCAAGCTTCCATGCGTCCGTTAGAGGTAGTCACATGCGTGACATTACTATCATCACTGTTAATGGAGAGAGACTCACGCTTTCATGCGTCCGTTAGAGGTAGTCACATGCGTGACATTACTATCATCACTGTTAATGGAGAGAGACTCACGCTTTCATGCGTCCGTAAGAGGTAGTCACATGCGTGACATTACTATCATCACTGTTAATGGAGAGAGACTCACGCTTCCATGCGTCCGTTAGGGGTAGTCACATGCGTGACATTACTATCATCACTGTTAATGGAGAGGGACTCACGCTTCCATGCGTCCGTTAGAGGTAGTCACATGCGTGACATTACTATCATCACTGTTAATGGAGAGAGACTCACGCTTCCATGCGTCCGTTAGAGGGTGTCACATGCGTGACATTACTATCATCACTGTTAATGGAGAGATACTCACGCTTTCATGCGTCCGTTAGAGGTAGTCACATGCGTGACATTACTATCATCACTGTTAATGGAGAGAGACTCACGCTTCCATGCGTCCGTTAGAGGTAGTCACATGCGTGACATTACTATCATCACTGTTAATGGAGAGAGACTCACGCTTTCATGCGTCCGTTAGAGGAAGTCACATGCGTGACATTACTATCATCACTGTTAATGGAGAGAGACTCACGCTTTCATGCGTCTGTTAGAGGTAGTCACATGCGTGACATTACTATCATCACTGTTAATGGAGAGAGACTCACGCTTCCATGCGTCCGTTAGAGGTAGTCACATGTGTGACATTACTATCATCACTGTTAATGGAGAGAGACTCACGCTTTCATGCGTCCGTTAGAGGTAGTCACATGCGTGACATTACTATCATCACTGTTAATGGAGAGAGACTCACGCTTTCATGCGTCCGTTGGAAGTAGTCACATGCGTGACATTACTATCATCACTGTTAATGGAGAGAGACTCACGCTTTCATGCGTCCGTTAGAGGTAGTCACATGCGTGACATTACTATCATCACTGTTAATGGAGAGAGACTCACGCTTTCATGCGTCCGTTAGAGGTAGTCACATGCGTGACATTACTATCATCACTGTTAATGGAGAGAGACTCACGCTTTCATGCGTCCGTTAGTGGTAGTCACATGCGTGACATTACTACATCACTGTTAATGGAGAGAGACTCACGCTTTCATGCGTCCGCTAGGGGTAGTCACATGCGTGACATTACTATCATCACTGTTAATGGAGAGAGACTCACGCTTTCATGCGTCCGTTAGAGGTTGTCACATGCGTGACATTACTATCATCACTGTTAATGGAGAGAGACTCACGCTTTCATGCGTCCGTTAGAGGTAGTCACATGCGTGACATAACTATCATCACTGTTAATGGAGAGAGACTCACGCTTTCATGCGTCCGTTAGAGGTAGTCACAGGTGTGACATTACTATCATCACTGTTAATGGAGAGAGACTCACGCTTTCATGCTACCGTTAGAGGTAGTCACATGCGTGACATTACTATCATCACTGTTAATGAAGAGAGACTCACGCTTTCATGCGTCCGTTAGAGGTAGTCACAGGGGTGACATTACTATCATCACTGTGAATGGAGAGAGACTCACGCTTTCATGCGTTCGTTAGAGGTAGTCACATGCGTGCCATTACTATCATCACTTTTAATGGAGAGAGACTCACGCTTTCATGCGTCCGTTAGAGGTAGTCACATGCGTGACATTACTATCATCACTGTTAATGAGAAGAGACTCACGCTTCCATGCGTCCGTTAGAGGTAGTCACATGCGTGACATTACTATCATCACTGTTAATGGAGAGAGACTCACGCTTTCATGCGTCCGTTAGAGGTAGTCACATGCGTGACATTACTATCATCACTGTTAATGAAGAGAGACTAACGCTTTCATGCGTCCGTTAGAAGTAGTCACATGCGTGACAATACTATCATCACTGTTAATGGAGAAAGACTCACGTTCCATGCGTCCGTTAGAGGTAGTCACATGCATGACATTACTATCATCACTGTTAATGGAGAGAGACTCACGCTTTCATGCGTCCGTTAGAGGTAGTCACATGCGTGACATTACTATCATCACTGTTAATGGAGAGAGACTCACGCTTTCATGCGTCCGTTAGAGGAAGTCACATGCGTGACATTACTATCATCACTGTTAATGAAGAGAGACTCACGCTTTCATGCGTCCGTTAGAGGTAGTCACATGCGTGACATTACTATCATCACTGTTAATGAAGAGAGACTCACGCTTCCATGCGTCCGTTAGAGGTAGTCACATGCGTGACATTACTATCATCACTGTTAATGGAGAGAGACTCACGCTTTCATGCGTCCGCTAGAGGTAGTCACATGCGTGACATTACTATCATCACTGGTTATGGAGAGGGACTCACGCTTTCATGCGTCCGTTAGAGGTAGTCACATGCGTGACACTACTATCATCACTGTTAATGGAGAGAGACTCACGCTTTCCTGCGTCCGTTAGAGGTAGTCACATGCGTGACATTACTATCTTCACTGTTAATGGAGAGAGACTCACGCGTTCATGCGTCCGTTAGAGGTAGTCACATGCGTGACATTACTATCATCACTGTTAATGGAGAGAGACTCACGCTTTCATGCGTCCGTTAGAGGTAGTCACATGCATGACATTACTATCATCACTGTTAATGAAGAGAGACTCACGCTTTCATGCGTCCGTTAGAGGAAGTCACATGCGTGACATTACTATCATCACTGTTAATAGAGAGAGACCCACGCTTTCATGCGTCCGTTAGAGGTAGTCACATGCGTTACATAACTATCATCACTGTTAATGGAGAGAGACTCACGCTTTCATGCGTCCGTTAGAGGTAGTCACATGCGTGACATTACTATCATCACTGTTAATGGAGAGAGACTCACGCTTTCATGCGTCCGTTAGAGGTAGTCACATGCGTGACACTACTATCATCACTGTTAATGGAGAGAGACTCACGCTTTCATGCGTCCGTTAGAGGTAGTCACATGCGTGACATTACTATCATCACTTTTAATGTAGAGAGACTCACGCTTTCATGCGTCTGCTAGAGGTAGTCACATGCGTGACATTACTATCATCACTGTTAATGGAGAGAGACTCACGCTTTCATGCGCCCGTTCGAGGTAGTCACATGCGTGACATTACTATCATCACTGTTAATGGAGAGAGACTCACGCTTTTATGCGTCCGCTAGAGGTAGTCACATGCGAGACATTACTATCATCACTGTTAATGGAGAGAGACTCACGCTTTCATGCGTCCGTTAGAGGTAGTCACATGCGTGACATTACTATCATCACTGTTAATGGAGAGAGACTCACGCTTCCATGCGTCCGTTAGAGGTAGTCACATGCGTAACATTACTATCATCACTGTTAATGGAGAGAGACTCACGCTTTCATGCGTCCGTTAGAGGTAGTCACATGCGTGACATTACTATCATCACTGTTAATAGAGAGAGACTCACGCTTTCATGCGTCCGTTAGAGGTAGTCACATGCGTGACATTACTATCATCACTGTTAATAGAGAGAGACTCACGCTTTCATGCGTCCGTTAGCAGTAGTCACATGCGTGACATTACTATCATCACTGTTAATGGAGAGAGACTCACGCTTTCATGCGTCCGTTAGAGGTAGTCACATGCGTGACATTACTATCATCACTGTTAATAGAGAGAGACTCACGCTTTCATGCGTCCGTAAGAGGTAGTCTTATGCGTGACATTACTATCATCACTGTTAATAGAGAGAGACCCACGCTTTCATGCGTCCGTTAGAGGTAGTCACATGCGTGACATTACTATCATCACTGTTAATAGAGAGAGACTCACGCTTGCATGCGTCCGTTAGAGGTAGTCACATGCGTGACATTACTATCATCACTTTTAATGAAGAGAGACTCACGTTTTCATGCGTCCGTTAGAGGTAGTCACATGCGTGACATTACTATCATCACTGTTAATGAAGAGAGACTCACGCTTTCATGCGTCCGTTAGAGGTAGTCACATGCGTGACATTACTATCATCACTGTTAATAGAGAGAGACTCACGCTTTCATGCGTCCGTTAGAGGTAGTCACATGCGTGACATTACTATCATCACTGTTAATGGAGAGAGACTCACGCTTTCATGCGTCCGTTAGAGGTAGTCACATGCGTGACATTACTATCATCACTGTTAATGGAGAGAGACTCACGCTTTCATGCGTCAGTTAGAGGTAGTCACATGCGTGACATTACTACCATCACTGTTAATAGAGAGAGACTCACGCTTTCATGCGTCTGTTAGAGGTAGTCACATGCGTGACATTACTATCATCACTGTTAATGGAGAGAGACTCACGCTTTCATGCGTCCGTTAGAGGTAGTCACATGCGTGACATTACTATCATCACTGTTAATGGAGAGAGACTCACGCTAGCATGCGTCCGTTAGAGGTAGTCACATGCGTGACATTACTATCATCACTGTTAATAGAGAGAGACTCACGCTTCCATGCGTCCGTTAGAGGTAGTCACATGCGTGACATTACTATCATCACTGTTAATGGAGAGAGACTCACGCTTTCATGCGTCCGTTAGAGGTAGTCACATGCGTGACATTACTACCATCACTGTTAATGGAGAGAGACTCACGCTTTCATGCGTCCGTTAGAGGTAGTCACATGCGTGACATTACTATCATCACTGTTAATGGAGAGAGACTCACGCTTTCATGCGTCCGTTAGAGGTAGTCACATGCGTGACATTACTATCATCACTGTTAATGGAGGGAGACTCACGCTTTCATGCGTCCGTTAGAGGTAGTCACATGCGTGACATTACTATCATCACTGTTAATGGAGAGAGACTCACGCTTTCATGCGTCCGTTAGAGGTAGTCACATGCGTGACATTACTATCATCACTGTTAATGGAGAGAGACTCACGCTTTCATGCGTCCGTTAGAGGTAGTCACATGCGTGACATTACTATCATCACTGTTAATAGAGAGACTCACGCTTTCATGCGTCCGTTAGAGGTAGTCACATGCGTGACATTACTATCATCACTGTTAATGGAGAGAGACTCACGCTTTCATGCGTCCGTTAGAGGTAGTCACATGCGTGACATTACTATCATCACTGTTAATGGAGAGAGACTCACGCTTTCATGCGTCCGTTAGAGGTAGTCACATGCGTGACATTACTATCATCACTGTTAATGGAGAGAGACTCACGCTTCCATGCGTCCGTTAGAGGTAGTCACATGCGTGACATTACTATCATCACTGTTAATGGAGAGAGACTCACGCTTTTATGCGTCCGTTAGAGGTAGTCACAATACGTGACAATTCTATCATCTGCCATTCGTGTTTTGCTGCAGCTGAAGACCTTCCCTATTTAACCGTTATTTTCACAATCATTTATTACCCTACTATGTTATTAATATTATGTTGTTTGGTATAATTGTCATCCCAATCGGCTATTCTTAAGTGCAAAGAGGAGTCCAGTTCGCTAATTTAACGTTTTTTTATTATTTTATTGAATTTAAAGTATTTGATTTTTTTTTTAATCATTATTTAGCTGATAAAAACCAAATCCCGGAAATGAATCACCTGTCAATATCTTGAACCGTTCTCAAGATTACATTCTTTTAGCGACTTCTATCACCATGTCACCATGCTGACGTCAATCTTATTATACACTAGTATCCTAGATTGATTTGGCGCCAATAATTATTACTGCCATATTATTCTGCATTATAATTATTCTTATGGCCTATTATTTTATTAATTGTGGCATTGTAAGCTTCTTATTCGCGATGCGGCTGTCTACCTCCAAAAATATTAAATTCTCATGGTCGTATATTGTTTTGATTTTAACTTTAGTCATTCATCTATCATCTGGAGATTATACTGAGTTTAATCTATTGATTTAAATCTGTAATTTTTATTTTTATTTAAAAATATTTCATTATTTTACGATTGTCACCTTGTTATTGATTAGATTACTCTCTTTCATCATTGGACGATTGCCACCTCGTTTCATGTTTTCATAGTTACAGTAAATGTACGTTGTTATTGACAAGAGCCTTAAAAACACATCGCGTCTAAGGGATCGATGTTTTTATAAACTTCGTATACATCTTAGGAACATGAAATATTTCAAACAACATGGTGCATTTTCTATTTTGCGTTTCTGCAGTAATATATTATACCAAAGAGAGAAGCTTCGTTCAAGAACAAAACACAATAACTAACAACCAAGTACATAACGCTCCTGCATAATGGCTTAAAATAGTAGTTGAGTGACCGTACCCAGTATGGAGGCTTACCTTTGTCTACTTGTATTTATATATTTTATATATATATTATTTTTATTATTATTATATATATATATATATATATATATATATATATATATATATACATATATATATATATCCAGAAATTAAAAAACCCAATTTAAAAAAAACCCAATTTTAATTTCTGGATTTCACATAACAACCACGTCAAGAGTGTTCTGGAAAAATATTCATATATATATATATTTGTTGTTTTACGACGTACTCGACAACTAGATCATATGACGTCGGCCTTTTAGTCGCCTCTTTCGACAGACTGAGTTATCCTGAGTAGAATTCCATCCCGGGGCCACTAGAGAATGAACATTTGTGCCAGACTTTAAAAATAAGTTAAATGCAGTATACAACGTGTAGCTTTGATGAGTAAGTTAGAATCTTAACTTATTCCCGTGAAATTTGACATTTACTACGTATCGGCCCTACATGGAGGTTTGAAAACGATTTCAAACCGTTTTGAGTTTTCAAAACCGCATGTATACACCTCGAAAACTGGTTTGAATCGGTTTAAGTCAAACCCAATTTTCACGGGCTTGACTTGAAAACTAGTTTTCAAAACTGTCATGTATACAGTCCACTGACATCGAGACATGTGACGTTCCGTACTAAGAACTAAAAACAGTTTTGAAAACGTTTTGAGGTCACTCTCATGTATACACACCACCGATTTGGTTTCACTGAAGTCAAAACTTTTTCAAAACTGCATGTATACATACATGACCACACGATCACAATCAATCAAAATTTTATGCTTATTTAAATTACCTAATACACATATTTTTGCATAAGAAACAAGTCGAGTCGTGCTCATTGTACACTTCGGTTGAATGACAAAAAATGTGATAACAATTGTGATGAGAAGTATAGATTTACGCTTACATTTTCTAAATAGTATTACGTTCTTACGAACTCAAATAATTTGGGCCCGGTTTTCACATTTTTGATGCGGTGTAGTATTATTGAGATATCAATATCTGTAAAAAAACGGTAATTCGGCAAAGTTTTAATTATGGCGATAGTCAATTCCTTCTCGTCTGCGGGGCTCAGCGGTTGGGGCGCAAGTCCTAATCACAAGGCATGTAAGGATGTGGGCTCGAATCCCGTTTTCACCTCTCATCGTTAAGAATAGCATAACTGCAATAATGAAAATGGAAAGGAACAAAATCATCTTTTTTGACTGATATAAGTCTCAATTACATCTGCTTCCAAAGAAATAATACGATTCACGACATGTAGACTGTATTGGCTAATTTTCTTCAAAAACGTCACAGGTCACGGGCCTGTAATCATACTTCCCCTGGTGGAGGCTCGTCGGACTCTTAGGTTTTCTGAGCCTCCGCCAGGAGATTGACGGACTTTGATAACCATGTCATGTTACATCTCTTTGCATCTGTATGCATGTGTAGCCATGCCTTTTTACTTTAGGAACAACTCTGTGTTGACCTATCGTCAATAATTGACTTTTATATTATTTTCTTTAATTATTCGCACAGAAGGGAACATCTATTAAAACAACAACGTTATTTGTGTCTGCTGTGATTGTTTTAAAAACAACACAACAAGCATAGCAGGTAAACATTGTAAATGAGAGCTTGACATCACCGTAGGCTAGACCGTCCCCTGCTACGTAGACTTGCCACGACGTACAAGGGAGAATGCGTGTGTTTTCTGGATAAACAACCACCACTGTTTCAATTATTTGACTGTATTTGTTCTCTTCTAAAAAATGATCATATTGACTCACTATCGCATACATACCAAATGGTATGTTTGTTTAAACGAAAATGAATTTTGAACGGGAGTAGAGAAATAATTCAATTTAGCTAATTTATTGCTTACAATGATATTGTCGTAATAATATCTTTTTCGCATTTGCCTTGATGTCTAAATTAAACTGGTAATGATATACGTCTATGTCATTCTTATGCCAGTATAAACAAAAGCAAATTTAACAGTGAAAGGTTGGAAACAGACGATGGGATGACAATATCGTAAGTATTACAAACAAGTGTTTTGGGGATTGTTCGTTCCCTGTTTCGTTATTCAAATAAACAACATTTTTGGATGCCAGAACCAAAAATTAATAACAATTTGTGGTAAGACATGTTATATTTATAGTGCAAAACAGCTTTCGCTGATGTGGCCTACTTTTGGGTGACTAACTAGTTATGTTAGGGTGTTTGGATAGTTGGGAAGCAATGTCCGAGGGCTGTTTGTTTACTCAATCCCAGCATTTACATTTACGACTGAGAAAAATATCAGGAAAAAACCTTCAGTCAGGTTTGCTGGTGGGCGGAATCGAACCAGTGACCTCCCGAATTAGTCTGGCGTCCTACTGCTGAGCCACCTCTACCGGTCCAAAAATTAATATTTTAAACGTGTAGACATGATTGTATCCCGTTGTCAACCCCGCGATTTCACTGCATGTATTTCATTTCTGTCGTGTCTGTATTCTGCAGCTTGGTGTAATAGTTTCACCGACAGAAAGTGACAGCCCTGCCCAGCCCACTTTAAGCTCTTTAAGCCGTGGGACTTAGCAGTTTCGTGATTCGATCAACATGTTGGATGTAATAACAATCAGCTGTACTCATGTATACCAGCCGTGGACACCACAGCAACACCATAAACCGCTGTTGATGGGGCGATATGACGTCGAGAACGCGAGATATATTATGTATAAAGCTTTGTGTGAAGCCCGGTGAACACAAACTTATAAGAATGTCCAAGGTAGGTTACATTACAAGCCTTGTTGGGCTATAGCGACTACGTGCAGGCGTTCACACACTCGCGTCATTGCCATAACAATAGCAATTGCAATAAGAAAGTAACAACAACAACGACAACGACATGTTCCTAGTTTAGATTTTCTGTTGTCTTAGTTATTATACTTCCCGCCATGATTCAATATAAGAATGATTGTGCATTTAGATTCTTGCGTACTTCACTTATGGACAGCAACATGAATGAAATTTTTACCTCCAATACTTATTGGATCCCGTTAGCGTTATATTCGTGACGTGACAGAAATTAACTATAATGTCGCTAGCTTATATTTGATTGGCCGATTTTGAGTTCAATTCTCAAAGAATCTCCTAAATGTGCCAAATTTCAACTTGATTGGACTCAACAACAAAACGAGTGCCATAAAAATAGAATTAAAACGCTAACCTCGCTCGCTTAATTAAGGGTGCAAAACTAAGACGATTTGAGTAATTAAGTCAGAAAATTTAAAATTGAAACTAATGGTTGAATAAATTTTTGCAGTGTGATAAAATGGTGACTTTGGCAGGTGGGGAAAGGCCATCTGAAATGTTTCTCATAGTTAATAGTAAGTAATACTGACGGATTGTTGACAAAACGTATTCCATATGTACCCAGTAACGCGCCTAGTATTGACTATCTTGGTTGATGAAACTTTAAGCTGTAAACTTTGTCGGAGGAGAAGTTTATCACACTTTAAGAACAGTTACACACAATCAAAATGTAACTTGTTACTTTTTTTACACAGACAAAGTATGGATAGAGACACCCCTACACACATCTCATAATGTTATTACCTATATTTGATTTGTAATTTATATATTAATAATTACTATATTCATTTGATCAAATTATTTACTTTAAATTCAATTGAGTTCGCGACTCACTTTAAAGAATATTCTTCAGCGTCGCATTGGAATCTAATACGTCTTATATTTATATTATAATATAATAGATCTAGGTATTCAGTTTTTTTTTTTTTTTCGGGAAACAATTTATTAAATTATAAGCAACAGGGTACATGTATTCTTCATAAAATTTCCTAAGTAACTAGCTTTTAACATTTTAACATAAGATTGGACAAAATCATAAAGGTTGGGAATTTGGCAAGACAATACATATATAGCATGAGGAAAAAAGTTGAAAAAAAACTCTTCGGATAGGTATTCAGTTAAATCAGCTGTCCGGAAACGTTGTATGTTGGATGACCCACAGAAATATCTCGTTTCTCTCACTATTGTAACTGAATAGGAAATACATCAAACAAACAAACAAACAACAAACAAACAAACAAACAAACAAACAAACAAACAAACAAACAAAAAAACAAACAAACAAACAAACAAAAAGACATACAGACAAACAAACAAACAAGCAAACAAACAAACAAACAATCAAAAACAAATGAACAAACACACAAAACATACACACATACAAACAGACGAACAGACAGACAGAGAGGCAGACAGATAGACAGACAGAAAAACAAGCAAACAAACACATTTTAAAATATACTTTGTTTTGACTTTTGATTGCTCGAACACGAGACAATTTTTAAATCTATAACTGGAAATAGTCCAAATAAAAGTTAAGAGAATAGATATGTATACATGTATGTAAGGCTACGAGAGTAGGTGTCCCGACTTTATAAGTAGGACATACTTAAAATGGCAATTGAATCTTTATTGTAAACTTACATCACTATTATGCCGAAACTATACTTCAGTGCAATGCACATTATCTCATTGTTGTACATAACACTCTATTTCCAGAACCTGCTTTAGTGTTTTGTAACGCCTACTATGCTGTTGCCACATGACAATATGCAGGCTATCCTTTGTGCAAGTGCCAGCAAGAAAAACATCGTTAGGATTGCAATTGAGCATTTATTACACTACTACTTCAGTGCAATAACAAATCAACCTAAAAAGTCAATTAGTTAAAAAGTTACTTTACTGAGCCAATGCGTGCTAGTCCTTGGACAAGTGCACAGACTGTACATAGAGAATTGATCCTGCTCAAAGCCAGGCTTAGGACTGCCATTCAGGCCGGATTATATTCCTACATCAGTGCATACACTATTGAAACCGAAACAGAAATTACAGTATTGGTTTAACCCTCTACTCGTCGATATCCGAATGCAAATACGTTTTTACTCTGCATTTCTGCAGCTCAAGTTCTATAAGAAGACCACGGCCCTAATACTGAATGCATCACACGTTATTTGCAAGAACATTGGGTTGTTATACTAGTGCAATATTGTTGTGTGCACTTTATACATAGTCTAGAATAGCATGATTGCAGAATAGAGACGTAACGCCATGATATGAGGTATGTCGAGTACTGTAATACGTAGTACGTCACCTTTAGCCTTTAATTGCAGGGATAAATATTGAACACGCTTCGATAAATAATACACCCGTGCTCCCAAGATAATTTGTTGTGTGTCCAATGCGTGTTGTGACGTTGCTTAAGATTAACGTCGGCGATTAAGTTGTCATGTTGTTTACGTTGTCATTTCGTTTACGTAACTATTATCAGCGTTTAATTTGTCATGTCGCTGGTTAAGATAGCTAGCGATGTTTAACAACTATACTATGAACCTGTCCCTGCAGATAAGACTAATATCGACTTGGGGGAACACTTATGTAGGTAACGTAAATTATTTAGCTGGACCCATTTACAAAAAAATGTGGTACCTACAGTGGCCGTCACCTAGAGATGAACCCCAGGTAAAGACATTTCCCCTAGCAACCTTTCCCCCACCACCTTCCGCAACTCGACAGATCAAGCCCGTCCGATCTGTTTATAAACCGCAGAAAGGTTCAACTACCTGCTCAATTAAAAGTGAAGTTGCGTACCAAAAAAATTAAAATTGTTATAACAACATTTAACTTCTTGTGGTTATGAGATTGTTGTTTCAATTAAAAAATCAAGTAAACTGCAATTTTATTTTTGTTAATTCGTCCATATTTGACTGACAAAATCCGATAAATGTTTCAGCACATTCATTCAAATATGGACGAATTAAAAGAAATAAAATTGCAGTATGCTTGATTTTTTAATTGAAACAACAATCTCATAACCACAAGAAGATAAATGTTGTTATAACAATTTTAATTTTTTTGGTAATTTAATTGAGCAGGTAGTTGAACCTTTCTGCGGTTTGTAAACAGATGGGACGGGTCTTGTCTGTCGAGTTGCGGAAGGTGGTGGGGGAAAGGTTGCTAGGGGAAATGTCTTTACCTGGGGTTCATCTCTAGGTGACGGCCACTGTAGCGAACGTCTGGATCGAGCTAATCGACTACTGTGTATAATACAATCCGGTGAAGATACTTGCGAGCCAGCCTGTGCACCAATGCACGCTATTGACAGATTTAATAAAATGCATTTATTCCGAACGTATGTTATTTTGATTGGGACTTAAATATTAATTGAAAATACACAATGTATTCAGTTTTACATTTACGCGGGTTTAAAGTGGTATAAAATTGTTTAAAATTCCGATCCTTGCTCAAAAGTATTAATGGGAATATAAATTGGTTAGCCATTCATTATTTTACAAAATATTTATTCAAATACGGTTTACAGAACTTTGTTGATTGAGAAGTAAAACGTTTGATGATATTCAGTTGAGCATTAAAGAAGAGCTGTCTATCCACATTAGAGGGTACAGTATGTAGGCATACTGAACCCTCTAATGTGGATGTTCCGAGTTACGGATGTCGACAGTGGTGGAGGCAAGTATTCCTACCTCGATAGAAGAGTCAGCTGTGACAAATGCAATAGAATTTTAGTGTAATTAACATTGTTTAAAAAAATGACAGATGCGTATTTATGTGATGGATTATTCTGCAGTATGCAAACCTGATATAATCCTTTCATAATTTTAAATGATTATCACAGGCGTACTTTCTCTCGTACTTCACAGATACATTCGCAAACCTATAGTAATGAATAACATGTAAATTTGTTTTTGTTCGTGGGGAGCGCGGTAGGGTTGTCTTTGAATAGGTAATGAATAAGGATGTCGATGTCGATGAATAACGATTGAGGGACTGCACTTGTACTAGGACGTTTCAAGAAGATCAGACTTAGTGCAACTGGTATTTTTAGTGTACCAACACCTAATAGCTTTGGCCTTCAGCACAATAATTCATGTATGCCAGTGACTTTCAGAAGGCTTGGATCACAAAAGATATAACAAATGACACAGTGCTTGGACTTGGGAAGTTACGTTTAGTGCCAAGAGTCTTAAAGCCAGACTCTCAACTTAAAAACACTTTTCATATGTTAGAAGTGATCATGTTTGAAAACGTTGGGAAAATGGAGAAAAATAAAAAACTTTCTGCTGCGCTCGGCAGCGATTTCAGTGGTTTTCTGGCTGAACGCGGATGACGTCACTGCCGGTAGTTTTCTCAGCAGCTATTAAAGTAGCTTTCTTCGTATCAATAGTTGGCTGGACACTGTGGAGTAATAACGCGTGCCACACATGAGGGGAACAGTACGATAACATCGATTTGTAAGTGTGAATGGTTTATGAAAGCCAAAATATAATTTGCAAATGGCGACTACGTGTTGTCTATACAGCGCGCTGTTCGACGCCGAACCCAACTTGGGCCCCTATATATCTAGTATAGACAATAAAATTAAAAGTAGAAACTTCCTAACATTACATTGCTACGAATTTTTGAGAACATTTTGTTCGATGATTGATAAAAGGGGAATTTTGAATTTAAGTAACATTACTGGGAACAAATATCTTCAGTTTTAACAGATATCAAAAATTCCATTGGGAAGTAATCATTATAGTATTATAGTGTTCGCAGTAGTGGCAGCCTAGGGTTTCATGCTGCTAGTGACTTTTCTGGGTGGTCGGATTGTTGCCGTGATGATGCATTAAAGAACGGCCACTTTCTAGAGGGTAGAAAGAAATAGCCAGTGCACCACAAAATAGCCACAACTATGTATACAACGTATACTTCTAGGGGACAACCTGTTCACATATTAGCGTTATCTACATTGAGAACAGAGCAATCTTCGAAATAGGAAACATCCCCGTGGTGATATGATGACGTCATTCCACCCCCCAAGTGACCCCTTACATGGAATAATTACCACAGTCAAGTAGTCAGAAACATGTGTCCTACCCACTAATCTGGACGACAAATACCACATTATACAAATGATTGTAATTTGTATTCATCGTTGCCAATCACCGAATTGCACAACATTGCGTCTTTATTAAGTTAGGGCTGAGAGGGTAGGGGAGAGAGGGGAGGACACCGCGTCTAAGTAATTGCTACTTGTCAACAGCGTGACACCCCCACAACCATGACAAGAGTTCTGTGCGAGGCAGGGACGGACGGACGGAAGCTTTGCAAAGAGAATGAAAACACAGTTATATTTAAATTATGTTTTTAATGAACTCACGTGAGGGTGTAGGTCACTCGACAGTTTGTGTTAACACAATGTGTTTATAGTACACTAGAATGTGGTACGTCCCTCAACGGGTCTAGAATTAATTATATTGTCGAGAAGAAGGAAGGGGTTGTTCTGACCCTAGCGGTAAATTGTAAGTACTTTTTGAGGTGGATTTCGAGTGGGTCAAGCTGATGGTTAAACTTGTTTCTAATCGTTCCGTACATAGATTCACTTCAGTATAATACTTGCAAGTGTATATAAATAATCAACACCCAATTCATTGCTTCGCAAACTTCTCTAAACCTCATTAAAGTCACATCTCTAATCTTACAATTCTAAATAATTTATGTGGTAGGTATGCAATAAAATCCCATCACATGAAAAATAACGAAGAAGACATCACAAGTCACAACAAGTGTATGTTATATGTTCGGTTGTGCGTCGTATGGTCTGGCGGGCTACTTGAGGACGTAATGCAACATCAGTAGACGTCACAAGACACAACAAGTGTATGTTATATGTTCGGTTGTGCGTCGTATGGTCTGGCGGGCTACTTGAGGACGTAATGCAACATCAGTAGACGTCACAAGTCACAACAAGTGTATGTTATATGTTCGGTTGTGCGTCGTATGGTCTGGCGGGCTACTAGTGGACGTAATGCAACATCAGTAGACGTCACAAGTCACAACAAGTGTATGTTATATGTTCGGTTGTGCGTCGTATGGTCTGGCGGGCTACTTGAGGACGTAATGCAACATCAGTAGACGTCACAAGTCACAACAAGTGTATGTTATATGTTCGGTTGTGCGTCGTATGGTCTGGCGGGCTACTTGAGGACGTAATGCAACATCAGTAGACGTCACAAGACACAACAAGTGTATGTTATATGTTCGGTTGTGCGTCGTATGGTCTGGCGGGCTACTAGTGGACGTAATGCAACATCAGTAGACGTCACAAGTCACAACAAGTGTATGTTATATGTTCGGCTGTACGTCGTATGGTCTGGCAGGCTACTAGTGGACGTAATGCAACATCAGTAGACGTCACAAGTCACAACAAGTGTATGTTATATGTTCGGCTGTACGTCGTATGGTCTGGCGGGCTACTAGTGGACGTAATGCAACATCAGTAGACGTCACAAGTCACAACAAGTGTATGTTATATGTTCGGTTGTGCGTCGTATGGTCTGGCGGGCTACTAGTGGACGTAATGCAACATCAGTAGACGTCACAAGTCACAACAAGTGTATGTTATATGTTCGGTTGTGCGTCGTATGGTCTGGCAGGCTACTAGTGGACGTAATGCAACATCAGTAGACGTCACAAGTCACAACAAGTGTATGTTATATGTTCGGTTGTGCGTCGTATGGTCTGGCGGGCTACTTGAGGACGTAATGCAACATCAGTAGACGTCACAAGTCACAACAAGTGTATGTTATATGTTCGGTTGTGCGTCGTATGGTCTGGCGGGCTACTAGTGGACGTAATGCAACATCAGTAGACGTCACAAGTCACAACAAGTGTATGTTATATGTTCGGTTGTGCGTCGTATGGTCTGGCAGGCTACTAGTGGACGTAATGCAACATCAGTAGACGTCACAAGTCACAACAAGTGTATGTTATATGTTCGGTTGTGCGTCGTATGGTCTGGCGGGCTACTTGAGGACGTAATGCAACATCAGTAGACGTCACAAGTCACAACAAGTGTATGTTATATGTTCGGTTGTGCGTCGTATGGTCTGGCAGGCTACTAGTGGACGTAATGCAACATCAGTAGACGTCACAAGTCACAACAAGTGTATGTTATATGTTCGGTTGTGCGTCGTATGGTCTGGCGGGCTACTTGAGGACGTAATGCAACATCAGTAGACGTCACAAGTCACAACAAGTGTATGTTATATGTTCGGTTGTGCGTCGTATGGTCTGGCAGGCTACTAGTGGACGTAATGCAACATCAGTAGACGTCACAAGTCACAACAAGTGTATGTTATATGTTCGGCTGTACGTCGTATGGTCTGGCAGGCTACTAGTGGACGTAATGCAACATCAGTAGACGTCACAAGTCACAACAAGTGTATGTTATATGTTCGGTTGTGCGTCGTATGGTCTGGCGGGCTACTTGAGGACGTAATGCAACATCAGTAGACGTCACAAGTCACAACAAGTGTATGTTATATGTTCGGTTGTGCGTCGTATGGTCTGGCGAGCTACTTGTGGACGTAATGCAACATCAGTAGACGTCACAAGTCACAACAAGTGTATGTTATATGTTCGGCTGTACGTCGTATGGTCTGGCGGGCTACTAGTGGACGTAATGCAACATCAGTAGACGTCACAAGTCACAACAAGTGTATGTTATATGTTCGGCTGTGCGTCGTATGGTCTGGCGGGCTACTTGAGGACGTAATAAGTCACAAGTCACATCGGGCCTCGCATTTGAGAAACTCGGCTCTAATTCGCTTGTTTAATAATCATTGACAACCACGTTGTCACGCATATGTTGATGTCTCTATCTGTTTCTCTGAAAAAAGCCAATATAGCCTATCCCTCGATCATTTATGAGTTTCTAATATGTTCCGGTATTTCAAAGTTTCAAACCCAAATATCATTGTCGATTATAATACGAAAGTATCGGCTACTATCTAAGCTATAAACAGTACCTTACTGATTTTGAAAGGTGTAGTCACAGTTACCCTAATTACAGATGTCATATTTGGTTGCTAGTGGCGATCATGTATAATCATATAATAAAAGGTGTTTCTCACATACAGACTTCATTACTCAGGAAGAGTTTTGATTTTTTGTAACTCTTTGTGGAAACACTTATTTTTTAATTACAAACGTCTTATAGTACTAGTTTACGTGGAGTAATTTAACACTCGTTAACCGAGAGACTTTGAGTTTGTAAGTCGGTAATCTTTGCTTGACTTTGTAGCGATATATTGGCATCGCATTCAAGATAATTGTAAATACAATGCAGGTATGTGTGCTATAAACACGTTCTATTTGTGCATTGAAATAATCGAACTAGTGGAACAAGTCAAGGAAAGGCAAACAACATCAGATGCATGACTTGAGAAGTGTATCGACAACGTTCGGCGAACGTCACCGGTCAAAAAGTAGATAATTTTAGAAGAGGCTTGCGTGCTACTTGGCGCCAATAAGTTACCTCATCCAAAACAAAACCTCCGCAGTTTCGCTTCTTCCCTTGAAAAGGAGAGGGGGAGGATCGTTCCTGCTCGTCGCGGAGCAGACAGCGCGTTGTCGTCTGTGCGGTGGTACACGGAACTAATACAGACGGGCGAGTCACAGTGCTTTACGTCTCAGTAACGTGTATTATACTGTGCTAGTACTTACATGTATATATCGCAAGGAGATATGCGATCGTCTAAATCAGTGCTTCTAAAACTTTTGTACCCTTGTCCTGCTTCAACCACTGTAATCTTACAACTAAATTAGTGGCGCCTCACGAACAAACATATGGGTAGTCAGTCACAATGGGTAGTCTCACTATAAAAAAACGCGTGAAATTAACATTTTCTAGAAATATCTTGAGAACGCAATATTAAAAAAGGGATAAATGCGCGAATTGTGATTTCGTAAGAGCTAGAAACTAGATTAAAAACATAACTTTTTTAGTAATATCGGTTATTATTGTAAATGTAAATTAATTTACAATTAATAACTGATAACCGGTACCGATAAATATATTTGAAGCTTTCAGAGTTTTAGAATTGTGGAGAAGCTTTCAGTATTTCAGTTTTTATGAAACCACAATTCAGGCATTTGTCACTTTTTAGTATCGTGTAGCTTATGTAAGTGTAGACTGGGTATCCTATCATCGTGCTCATACATGGTCACGTGCCGTACTACTCTTTTGGGGGAAATTGTATTTCTTAATGATATTTTTTTTTAATGCAAAATTTACAAGAAAAAGTTTACAGACTCCAAATCTTGCATCACATTACTTAATAGGGTAATATTGAGTGAGTGTAAGTGTTGGTAGATGATAACAATCAGACTGGTTTCTATACTCTGGGGACGTTGTTAACAACCAAATTAATACATTGCTGTCTTTGAATTGTGTATTGATATTTAATATTATAATCTGGATAATCAGTTTTACACTGACTTGGATAACACATAAATTAAATAAGTTGTTGAGTCGAGTTGGGTGAGTCGAACACTTCTGTTTACTCGTGTGCAAAAACCCCAAAAAACAAACAGATAAATAAATAAGTATATATTTCCATATATTAATATACATTTATTCTTGTTAAGTAGAAACATCGTTTATAAACTATTAAACCTTTAAAAATCAGTCTTACGCTGAAGAAAACAAATACATATATATACATAAATAATGTTACTGTGATAAGTATTATTATTATGTAAATATACATACGCGCATGAAGAATCTTTAAACAGTGAATTATTGCTGAGTGTAAACTATTGACTAATAACCACATTGTCACGCAGACTTTTGACGAAAAAACCTAACAAGACTCTAAATGTCTAACACTTCCCTTTGATTCCATCGCTCTAGTTCCCAGGGATGGAAGAGTTGCTCCCCACGTGTGCACGGAGGCTCATCGAGACGTTTAACGAGGGTGTATGAGGGGGAAGGTCGACTGCTGATGTGTCGGACACAGCCGGCCGATTAGTCCTGCCCTGCGGGGAGCATGTCGGATGCAGGCGCGGCCTAATCTCGAAACGTGGCGGCGCGTGCGCGCGCACAATCACACACACGCATGCGTCACGGGCGGCAAACATCTACTTGCTGTCACCCCAAGGTCACACTGCCGTGGCTCTACTCCCCTCTACTTGCCGTCTCGCGTTGCTGTCACTCCAAGGTCACACTGTCTGGGCTGTACTGCCGTAACTCTACTCCCCTCTACTTGCCGTCTCGCGTTGCTGTCACTCCAAGGTCACACTGTCTGGGCTGTACTGCCGTAACTCTACTCCCCTCTACTTGCCGTCTCGCGTTGCCGTCACTCCAAGGTCACACTGTCTAGGCTGTACTGCCGTGGCTCTACTCCCCTCTACTTGCAGCCTCGCGTTGCTGTCACCCAAGGTCACACTGTCTGGGCTGTACTGCCGTGGCTCTACTCCCCTCTACCTGCCGCCTCGCGTTGCTGTCACTCCAAGGTCACACTGTCTGGGCTGTACTGCCGTGGCTCTACTCCCCTCTACTTGCCGCCACGCGTTGCTGTCACTCCAAGGTCACACTGTCTGGGCTGTACTGCCGTGGCTCTACTCCTCTCTACTTGCCACCTCGCGTTGCTGTCACTCCAAGGTCACACTGTCTGGGCTGTACTGCCGTGGCTCTACTCCCCTCTACTTGCCGCCTCGCGTTGCTGTCACTCCAAGGTCACACTGCCGTGGCTCTACTCCCCTCTACTTGCCGCCTCGCGTTGCTGTCACTCCAAGGTCACACTGTCTGGGCTGTACTGCCGTGGCTCTACTCCCCTCTACTTGCCACCTCGCGTTGCCGTCACTCCAAGGTCACACTGTCTGGGCTGTACTGCCGTGGCTCTACTCCCCTCTACCTGCCGCCTCGCGTTGCTGTCACTCCAAGGTCACACTGTCTGGGCTGTACTGCCGTGGCTCTACTCCCCTCTACTTGCCGCCTCGCGTTGCTGTCCCTCCAAGGTCACACTGTCTGGGCTGTACTGCCGTAGCTCTACTCCCCTCTACTTGCCGTCTCGCGTTGCTGTCACTCCAAGGTCACCCTGTCTGGGCTGTACTGCCGTGGCTCTACTCCCCTCTACTTGCCGCCTCGCGTTGCCGTCACTCCAAGCTCACACTGTCTGGGCTGTACTGCCGTGGCTCTACTCCCCTCTACTTGCCGCCACGCGTTGCTGTCACTCCAAGGTCACACTGTCTGGGCTGTACTGCCGTGGCTCTACTCCCCTCTACTTGCCGTCTCGCGTTGCTGTCACTCCAAGGTCACATTGTCTCGGCTGTACTGCCGTGGCTCTTCTCCCCTCTACTTGCCGCCTCGCGTTGCTGTCACTCCAAGGTCATTTTGTCTCGGCTGTACTGCCGTGGCTCTGCTCCCCTCTACTTGCCGCCTCGCGTTGCTGTCACTCCAAGGTCACACTGTCTGGGCTGTACTGCCGTGGCTCTTCTCACCTCTACTTGCCGCCTCGCGTTGCTGCCACTCCAAGGTCACATTGTCTGGGCTGCACTGCCTTGGCTCTACTCCCCTCTACTTGCCGCCTCGCGTTGTTGTCACTCCAAGGTCACACTGTCTGGGCTGTACTGCCGTGGCTCTACTCCCCTCTACTTGCCGTCTCGCGTTGCTGATACTCCAAGGTCACACTGTCTAGGCTGTACTGCCGTGGCTCTACTCCCCTCTACTTGCCGTCTCGCGTTGCTGTCACTCCAAGGTCACACTGTCTGGGGTGTGCTGCCGTGGCTCTACTCCCCTCTACTTGCCGCCTCGCGTTGCTGTCACTCCAAGGTCACACTGTCTGGGCTGTACTGCCGTGGCTCTACTCCCCTCTACTTGCCGCCTCGCGTTGCTGTCACTCCAAGGTCACACTGTCTGGGCTGTGCTGCCGTGGCTCTACTCCCCTCTACTTGCCGCCTCGCGTTGCTGTCACTCCAAGGTCACACTGTCTGGGCTGTTCTGCCGTGGCTCTACTCCCCTCTACTTGCCATCTCGCGTTGCTGTCACTCCAAGGTCACACTGCCGTGGCTCTACTCCCCTCTACTTGCCGCCTCGCGTTGCTGTCACTCCAAGCTCACACTGTCTGGGCTGTACTGCCGTGGCTCTACTCCCCTCTACTTGCCACCTCGCGTTGCTGTCACTCCAAGGTCACATTGTCTGGGCTGTACTGCCGTGGCTCTACTCCCCTCTACTTGAGTGATAGCATAGCAATACATTCGTTCCAATAGTGCCACCACAGCTTAAAAACAGTGCGATTGTTACGATGTTACCACCAATCTTTGTGATACAACTTTCTCTTACTATAGACACAGATAACTAATTAATTAGTCATCTGTGCTATAGACCTTGAGTCTGTAAACCTTTATATGTAGAGTAATAACTTATTTCTCACATCCCAGTATGGTTTTAACGACGATAATACGATACATTAATTAAGTATATAGAAATTAAGTTTTTCGATTATCGCGTTTTGTACTATGAAATCAATTCAAAAAAATAAATCGATTTCAAATCGATTAACGATGATCAGCCGCATTCCTAAAGTAAACAAAACATCACTAACCTTCTCGCATTATGTTTATTACCGTAGCTAAAGGAGGAACTCGTATTGGTTGAGTTCACGTGACTAAAATAGTAGCCTGCGCTTTGAGAGGGGGGGGGGGGGGGGGGGGGGTGTTTACAATTATTGTTGTCAGATTTTCTGAGATATTTCAATTAAATGGTCATTTTGCTGTTGATAGTTTGGTTGTATCTTCTGGAGGGCAGCAAGGGTAATCGAGCTACTGCAGCCCATCGCGATAGTTTTACTGATGAGTGGATAGCAATGTAAACTGTCAAGTTTCCCCAACGTTTTCTCATGCTTACGAAATAGCCGAGACCAATCGCACCAACTTTATTTTATCTTCTCTAGTTCCAGCCGTTTACTTGAAACAAGTCTGCTAGGATAATTTACGATCTCGGATTGGATACTTGTAAATCCCTAACACAGTGGGCGTGACTAATGGAGCTTGTGCACTCAACTAAGCGGAAGACTGCATTTACAACTGTGTGAAGGAACGCTAGGAATCTGTTGATTACTGTTGAAACAGAGTGTATGAACGAGGCTCAGTGGATAAGAACCTGAGGTCGGTACGAGACTAGATATTATTTCTTTATTTTCTTGTAATTAAGGCCAGTGTAGGGCACAATGCCCTCTTTAGACTGATGAGTGAAGATTTATGAATGATAAGAATGGAGGCAGCATATTGCCTATGTTTACTCATCCTGAGTGGAAATGGATTGCAATCAGTGGCGTCACTAGGGGGTTTTGGGGGGGGCCTGCGCCCCCCCAATCGCAATCTGCGCCCCCCCAATAATTTCCTCGTTCAATCAATTTTATTGCTTAAATTTCCAATCTTAAAGTGCTAGCGTGTCTCTTTAAAAAATCGAAGATCAAAAGTCTTTTGATGAACAATACTTGCATAATTTTTCATTAATAATTATGACATGCTAAGGGCAATTAATCAAGCCTTCATTGATTAAAATATAACCGTTAATCAGCATTTATCTCCTGCATATATTTTATGAAAGGTATTTAATATATAACATTTTGTACCACAAAGAGTGGTCACTTTATTGACAGATGTCCTTTAGATGGAGTTTTGTGACAAGTCGTATTAGTGGATAGCATTATGTATAATCTTTTGTAAAGTAATTGAGGAATGACTGACATTGTTATCTTATAAATTAATAATTAAAATACTTTAAAAAATATACCGTGACAATCATAAAATTATTTCATGCAATCAGCCTTCTGGTATACTAAAATAGTTGTGTGTGTATAAAATCCTTTTTAGGGCCGCTCTATTATCCTTATGATTCCCTTGCTCAAATCGCTGTAAAGGCTGTTTCGAAGCCCCCGTGTAGCCCGCGCAAGTCCAATCAACTAGTTACTTGCGCCCAGGGGCGGACTGGCAGGTACGGAAGTACGGAAACCCGTACGCCCCCCCCCCCCCCCCCCCCGCCACCACCCAACCCCCTGAAAATATCTTACGCTATATAGATTATGAAACAATAGTAAGAAGAGCATAATATGTATCTCATGCCAGTGAAAAGGGACATATAGAGTTATATAGACCATCTAAAAGTGCTACAAAGATTTCCGCTTTCTTCCTCATAGCTTACTTTTTTATAGTTTAGTTTGAAATATAAAACATGCCAGTGCTGGAAATTTCTTTAATTTAATTTTTAAAGTAGTGTCACAGTTCAACATGTTGTTCGACACACCTATCATCATTTATCGATTTTTACACGTGTTTATATGCGTTCTAGACAAATTAATAGGAAACAATAACCCTCAAGATTTCTGCTCGCTACTTGAGAGTGACTTTTGATAGTTTGCGAGTTCACTTTGTTATATCTGAAAGTACCATTTTGCCCATTTATAATAGAATAGGCTCATGTAAAAATGAAATAAAGGAGTTTTCAAGTCGTGTGTCATTACAAAGCCACTTTCCGTAAAATAGCTGACTGAAAATCGGGCTGATCACGTGCCTATAAGCGTTCAAAATTAAAAAAGGCGAACTTTGTGGCAATATCTATCGGCGCTTCTGAAATCCGATCCAGCGCAGCACTAGCCATAAGATTACTTCTCAAATGACAGGATCGAACTCTTATCCTAGACCTATGACGTTAGGAATTATCAGTGTAATATTGACTTTACTTTAATTGTTTTTCATGATAGGATTTCGCCTCAAAATGCGTTTTAGTCCACTAAGCATCATGCAGGGCCGAAAATTGTTTCGCCTTCGGCGACGTTGCCTCCGGCGGCAGGGGCTTCGCCCCCGACCCACCTGCATACCCAGCTACAACACTCGTTACGAGTACAAATTACACGATGCGAGTGGTCAACTAGTAGTCGATATTTGTGGGGGGTGGGAAACAATATAGTTTGAATGAAATATACAACTGCCAGTGTTGGGAAAGTTTCTTCATCAATTTCGTTTTTGAAAGTAGTGCTCACAGTTCAACACGTTGTTCCACATAACTATCATCATTTATCGATTTTTAAACGTGTTTATATGCGTTCTAACAAAATAGTAGGCTGAAAAAAAATTTCGCCTCCGGCGGCTGGGGCTTCGCCCCAGACCCCTTAAAACTTCGCCAAGTCCCGGGGTCCCTAACATCCTTTTCCGTACAGGGCTCCTTCTCCCCCATTCCGCCTCTGCCTGAGTTGGGCCCCCCCAATCCCAAAATCCTAGTGACGCCCCTGAATTTGCAATGCAGTATTCATAGGTTGCACGTACGTCACATCTTTGCGCGTGGCGGCCACATTTGTGATCAAACTTTGACGTTGCCTTGCCATGGAGAAACAATTGAAGGCTGTTGTGGTAGAACACAGAAATTCTTAGTTCTTTAAAATTCAGCGTGTTTTTTAAATAAAATTGGTATGTGTCGTAATTTTAAATTTTTTTATTACTTATGTTTACTTTTTAAATTCTAAATTAGACTTATTTATTGAATTTGAATAGTATTTGTCAATGGTCTAGGATTGGGCCTGCAATCATGGCCGCTGTGACGTCACGTGGGAACTATGAATATTGTCAGGTATTCGTCTGGAAGCAGTGAGCCTAGAGCTATGCGAGCATTGCTGTGTTTGTTTGATAGAGATGACCGAACAGTTTCGAGAAGTGACGTCTACGCTAATTACTTAGCGTAAGTGGCCGACATTCTTAAGCCTAATCAACATTGGGCCTATCGGTCCCCTCACACGAGCGGCTCCTCATAATGAGATCAACTTCTCAGAAAGGCAACTTCTTTTTTTTCCTTCGATTTTACGATACGAGTCTTTTCAATAAAGTGATTGATTTTTTTGAAATACAATAGAGACTCGGTAGCATTGTTTAGGAAATATTTCGCCTATAAATAAATTGGATTCTCTATAAAATGCTTGGATGTGTATTGATCTGGTATCACATGTTTCATACAAGGTGCCGTGTCACAGGTTTTCAATTTCCTGACATTCCCAAGCGCCCCTTCTCGATCTCCTCCCCCCCTCCCCCTACTCCCTGCCCGTCTGTCTCAACTTCTCTCTCGCTCCTTTACTCTCACTCCCTCGCTTACTTTTTGGATTTTATTTATTATTAGTACCTTTTTATTATTATTATAATAAACGTAACATAATAATATTATTATTATTATTATTATTTTGTTGTTGCAATAGGGCCTATGTACAAACTTGGTCAAAACCGACGTAAACAAGGTGTACGGACATAAGTGTCAAGTATTTCCATGTGCTTTCCTTACTTAACTCCACTTAGAACTAGTTAAATATATTATTTCTCGCAGAAACAACTGTAGATGCTATGTACGGTCATGGCCTATTTGTACTCATCCCAGCGTTCTCTCATCGTAAGGTGGAAACTACGAAAACCACCAATAAGTCCACGGTGAATGTCTTGAAGTAAGTTTAAAAATTGTTTAATTATTGTTTTATTATTAATACTCTTATCCTATACCATTCAGATGTTTCGTGGGTGTTACGTATGCGTGTGCGTGGAACCTGACACCCGGACACCCTTCATGTGACAGACTGTTTTAACGAGAAGTTGGTTCTTCGAGACATTTTGAATAAGCTCTTTGCCAGGACAGAGAATGGCATTTCCTGGCGTAGATATCGTGGTCACAATGCACAAAGAATGTGCAGGCGTCCCTTACAAGGGCTGTCGAGCGTGTAGGGCTGAAACCAACCAACAGACTTGATATAAAGGTGATGAAACGATAGCTCAGTAGTTGATAGGAACGAAAACACCCCATGTAATATGAGGGGATTCTTTTTGTCCCCCAAAAACATAAAAAAAACGTTATATTTCTTTCCCCCCGGCCCTTGCGTGAAACCTCACAATTGCCCATGTTGGCGGGCATTGTACATTTCGTTATTATTACTAATCTCCCGCGTGGACTGGGCGTTGTGCAACAAGGGCCTAACTGATATCTCAATCACACACTGGTGCAGCTGCCTTACACTTGGCTTCATCGTGGGTGTATGATATACATTTTGCATACTGAGCAACAAGAACAAAACTAGGTTCAACATGGTTCAAATTTGGAGTTAGAGCACTAGCATTCTCACGCAACGAATTATTGTAATTCTTGGATTGTCGTTTTCTACCACTACTCAGTTATTCTAAACCTTACTCCACCCTGTCTTGAGTTTGGGAGGACGCGAGGGCGGAGGACTTTCAGAGTATAACCGCCCGTTCCAACAACATTGCAAACAATAATGATTGATGTATTTATTTTATTTACTTAATGTCTATCGTATTCAGTAACGAAACTGATTTATACAGCAGGAGAATTAATTAAAACTGTACAATTTATTATTAAAAGATGTGATCATATTTACTAAAAACAATAATAGGAATAAGATACATTCAACATAACAACGACATCCTTCCTGATGTGAATATATAGTTACTGTAAAAGGGCTCTTGAAATTTTCCGGCATACATCAATTGGAAAAACTAGTGCGCTCAGTGCTACTGAACAGAAACGAAACATAGAAACACATTGCATGTTAATGTACATCGCTGAACAGTGAACAAACTGCAACAAACACAAACAAATGGAGAAACGTAATTGTTGTATGGCTGGGCTCACGTATACAAGAGTGCCTGGTGCAACCAGACCAGGCTGATGAGGTCCGTGCCCCCTCCCACGTGCTACAAGTGATTATACCTGTCGCCAATTTCATGGAAAGCCGGCTTTGTCCTTGTATACTCTTCTTGAAAGTGTTTAAAACATAAGTACCTGTCATGACAAGCCCTGAAGTGACAATAACGCTCTGATTGGTTGCCCGGTCGGTAATAAAGGATGCTGTTGACAAAGCAGCTTTTTCTACTACCTACAACGAAAACATTAATCCATGCCTATGGATCTGCTTGGTATTGGTGTTTTAAAGTGTATAATATAGTCAATGTGTTTGTGTTTCTCTTGGTCCGTCGGAGAGACTGGCTATGGTGATTGTGTCCGTATAATTTGTCGACAGTGACAGGCAAGAAACTGCTTTGAGAAATTGGCAACAAGATGATGCACAACAAAACTCTTGATACTCTTTCAGAGGTTGCTTATCTGCATAATGAGTGTCAAAATTTCATAGGCTTCTTCCGGTCCCTTCCTCAGACGCTTCTCGTCTCGGCGTACGACGGTGTAATCCAGCAACTCCTGATGATGTATTGCAATGCTGGATGTTCGAGGGATGGAAGCTTTGTGTGCTAAAGTATCCCGCACTGAAATAAGTCTTTTGTGTTGCGGATATTAGAGAAAAAACTCTCATCACCTCCCGTGGGGAACCACAATAACAGAAACTAACAAACAACACTTGGCGAATATCACCGTAATCACCCACTTTATTCTATAACTTATTATGTCGTACAATAGCACTTGATCGCCGCGAACAACTCATGTTCGGTGAGAGGTTCACTGACGGATGAGGCAAATGGAGGGAGGGACAATACGTATGTGTATGACGTCATTTTAGTTATGGTGGAAAATTGATAAGGAAAACAGAAGTTGTATTTCCCACCACCATAAGCGATCAAGACTTACGTGGTTTCCAGTTGTTTCGCATTCATAAGAGCGTTGGGGTTTTGGTGAAACAGAATATCTTTAGCACTAGAATATTATAACTAGGATTGCGTTACTCGTTGCGAAGCGGACTTGTAAAGACAAACTGAAGGTCTCTAAGTGTTCTTACCCTAACCTAGCCTAACCTGACCTAACATAACCCAAATTTTTATTTCCAAAACACGCCTAATAATAAGTAAGGAGATGTTTTGTTTCCACTACATATAATAGGGAACATGCATGCGTTTTCTACAGCTCTGAAAGTCATTTACAGACACCATAAACGTTATTTAAAATTTTAAAAACTCATTATATTTTTTTTAAAGGTTCAAAGTTTTCGACTTTCTAGTTCTCGCACGTCCCTTTCAAAACGGCATGTGACGTCACGATCCATGTAAATCACTGAATGACTTTGCCACTGCCTCCTAGACGAAATAATGAAACTTACAAGGTCTACTTGATCGCCGCTCGTCGCGCTCAAGGTCTACTGGATTGCCGCTAGGCTTCGCGGGCGTCTCAGGTCAAAGCTAAAGTAGGTTGCAGCACCTGTCCTGAAAGGTCCAACCATGGAGCAACACCAAAAGACAACAATGGAACAAATGAATTGAACTGATGGACAAACCATCAGCTGTCAAAATAATAAAATTGCAACCATATAAATAAAAACAAGTGTAGCAATAGTAACTGCTCGCCATTTAAAACTTTTAATGATAGACAACGACTAAGTGAAAGTTTTGTATGTGTATTTGTTTTTTGTTTTTTGTTTTGTTTTCCAAAATCAGAAGACATCATTTTTTGACGGCTTGTTGTTTGTCCATCGATTCAATTCATTTGTTTCATTGTTGTCTTTTGCCAAGGTTCAACAATGTATCCCTGCAAAATGATTGAAATTACGAATTATGTTCAAGATTGGTTGCAATGGCGGCCGGAATATCAAATATTGTTGGTTACTTGTTATAGTATGGGTCTCCAAAATTAATTACTATGCGTTATAGATATAAATTTGATTTTACATTCTTTTAGGCAAGATAATCTGCAAAGAGGAGTTATTTAATTTATCATTTTATGATTGGTTGTTTGATGATACATGGAAAGTGACGTATGCCCCGTTTTTCCCGCCATTAATATGTGTAAAAATTTCCGCTCGTTTTTATAAATGAAAATTTATACTAAGTAGTCTAAATGAAATATTTTTGTATTCATTGAGTTAATCTAGCAAAATAAGAAAAAAAAAATACATGTTTTCTATTGGCGTCCACTGTTTTTCCATGGCAACATACCGTACTCAAACATCACCAATATGGCCGCCATGCGCCAGTTTGAAGGGTAAAGGTTCCTACAAAAGATGTACTTCACTGGTCAAATAGGAATACAATAATGATAAACTTCTCATCCGGGATACGAATCGAGATCCTCTGATTGACGGGTAGACGGCTTAACCAGAGGGAATGGATCCTATTCCACTTACATACTTTCCAGCTAGGGCATCTCTCAAATACTCAATTCTGTCATCTGCTGAGTTTGTCATCATGGCTAAATCTAAATCGAAAATGACAGTGACGTTTTTTTACGACTGTGATTCTAATTGTGTTTTGGAAAATTAACACATTTTGCTTCGTTGTTGAGCCAGATTGTGTATTGGAAATTCCTCCATCTCCTTTTATGTTCCCCAGAACTGTTGATCATCTTCAAAAACATTATCGAATTTTAATGTTTTGAGTATTATTTTGTGCAGTTATTTATTTATCAGGTCAGTTATTAATCTGAGTACCATATTTGTAAAAAAAGTAAAAACAAATAATTTTGCTGATATAGCTTACAATCTTATTATGCCTATTGTTTAAACTCCACTGTGTACATTCACTACGTTTACATGCAGGTTTGAAAAAGTTTTGACTCAAGTCAAACCAAAACCGTCGATCGTTTACATGCCATCGATCTGAATACGTTCTCAAACCATTTTTTAGTTCGTACATTTCCCGGTATACAGCGCCACTTACAATAAGACATTTCACTGCTTTCTAAAGAGACATTGGAACAACAGAGAGGGCAGTGCGGGTAATCTATACAACAACAACAACAAAACAACAAAGCTGTCACATTTAGCTGTCACAACATGTAATCCTCACACATTTGTTATATTTTAAGACTTGCGACTTCAAAATATAATATATTACCATCTAGAAGATACAAGCGCGGTAGAAAAGTGAGAACCTAACCTCACTTTGCACTGCCACCGCCGGTTTAGTTTGCTAATGAGCCCGCCAAGTCGAAACGTATTGGCGGCAGTGGGGTGTTTACATGGCAGTTTCCAAAACTAGTTTTCAAGTCACCCCTGCGAGCAAACAGGCGTGACTCGAACCGATCCAAACCCACTTTCGAAGTGTTTATATGCTGTTTTGAAAACTCAAAATGTTCTCAAATCGATTTCAAACCTGCATGTAAACGTAGTAATGGTATGGCTATTACGTCTGGAGGCCTAGTGTTGCATGCTATTGTTGTTTGGAGTGAGTTGAAGTCTGTACTCATGTACGTGCGATTAAGTCATGCGTATCTTGCGCAACATATGTGCATTTGAATGAACTAAAAGCAACCAAATCAAACGCTACGCTGATGAAAGGTTTGCGAGTGCACAGTAAACGGGCAAACAGTTCACCGTAGCTATGTTTCCAAATGAGAGATTTTATTCAGGATTGGAAAATAATATTTACCTATGCTATATCATATATTCAAAAAATATATTTGCAGATGAATGATGCGCATACTGCGTGCATATTACGGTCTACAATCCGAGGGCTATTCGTCTAGTCCATCACCGAGAGAATCAACGTTATTGACTTTTCTAGTAATAAATAAAACAGCAACATTTTCCCATCGTTGACGGCTGACTAACTAAAACCACAGTAGCCCGAAGGCGAATGTGAAATTACACAACGATCACGACTCTTCTTGTTTTGTTACGTACATCACATGCTCGATTATTCTATGAATATTACAATATGAGCCGAAAATGCTTCGGATGAGCAACACAGAAGAATTCGACAAATCAAACATATTTGTTCGTACATCCCGTTACAGCTACTCGGGGCACCTGGGCAGGGTAGGCCTACACTGCTGTATTGTTACTTGCGTGGCTGATTGTGCTGGTTTATTCGGTTTCATTATCATCACAAAGTATGGCATGCTTGCACAGCACTGTGACTCTACATTCCGGGTATTCAAAAGGTTTGTAAAAACGAACAGCGAAGCTACAACTAACAATTATAAATACGTGTTATATACAAGACAGGTGTGTTAGACTTAGAATTAAACAATACCAACATTCAAATAATTTAACTATATTAAAATTCCAGAGCTAGTTAGACTTTGATTAACTTAATTCATAAAAATAAGCTCATCACTGTCATTTGCAACGATAGCCTTCACACTTGTAGGATCTGGCCATGTTTGCACGCAAGTCGATGCTGTTATTATTATCGGGCAAGACCTACCATGGACCCAACACAACCATCAACAGAGATAGTGACAAAAACTACACACAAACTAGAATGCTTGTGTGTTGGTGCATTTCTGATTACAATGCAGAAGGTCCAAGATTCGATTCCCGGTTCATGCTGATTTTTTAAATTTGGAACTAAATTTGAATCCATCTATGATACTGGTTTACATGTATGTAAATGAATGGGTTTGAAGTCATCATAGCAATGAAGAACGTAGTACACTGTGAAAATATCCCCCACTGAAAATCAGTCTTGTAACTGACTGGGTAGACTATTAATAAAATTATCCCAGAAAAGATGAATAAATACAACGTTTTGAATAAGTAAGTGATACAAGATAAGATGAAGTGCTAATTGATAATAAAGTAATTGTTGCTAGTATGAACCATTTAGCGACAAAGAAAATGTCGTCTTAGATGAACCACTAGAGATAAGGAGGACTTGCTTGAAACTCGAGATTTTGGAAGAGTGGTACAGAGGGTTGACGACCGAGTAGTATTTATATTAACCATTATGTTCTCAGGAAACATATATTTTTTAAACCATTGGATACAGAACGCTAATTTGTTCGAACCCCTAAGTGAAGAACATTGCTTCAATGAGCCAAAAAGTACAGAGATGTACAAAGTATAATTATTAATAAGTATATGAACTATTAGGTTTTAAATAGTGCAATGCGAATCACTAGATGATAAAGAATATTGTAGTCACTTAGCACTAGACATTTAGGTTTTCCTCAGTCTTTAAGGCGAATGCTGGGATTGAGTCCTCCCTACAGCCCTCGGACATTCCTCCCCAGCTATCCAAACACCCTTATAGCCTAGTCCCCTGAAGAGGGGCACATCAGGTTAAACTGGTGTGCACCCTATAACGGGTATTAGTACACACAAACAAATTAATTAGTTTATTAATTTATTACATGATAACTAATAAATTAAATTGCAATAATTAATTAATAATATTAAAAATACAATTGCAATAATACTAGGAAAACGCTCTGTTTGACGCGTTGATAAGCGAGCGCGTCCATATCTACGAACGTTCTGGCGAAAAGATCTCAAAACTAATAACAACAATAATTAACAACAATTCAAGAATGCACATTGCAAAAATTTGTCTAATTCCCATAGCTATTATAATTCCCGATATTGTTGAATGCAGTGCCATGTGCGTTGCTAAGAATTTTCTTTGTCATGTTTTCGCCGCGGTCCGCCACCGTTACTAACAGTTATTGACAGCAATAGAAATGTAATTTCTGCCTCTAATACGTATCCGATCACGTCTAAATTAGTATATTCGTGACCGGATGAAAATGTACTACAAGATAACCACCTCACATTTTGCTGTTACTGTTTTTCAGAAAAATATTTTCGAGTAACTTTTGTGTAACTTTGCCAATATTTATTAGATAGCCATTAAATGAACATATTCGTGACCGGAAAAAGCTTTAAAAAAATATGGCTATCTCACATTTTGCCGCCATTTTGTTTCAGAAAAATATTTTGCAGTAACTATGGTGTAACTTTGTAACTTTTCAAACGATTTGGCCTCAAAACTATACACCTTCAATCCACATCGAGGCTTGTGGATAGTCCAAATTACAAGTTGATCGGACTTTCCGTTCGACCGCTATCGACGGACATAAAAAAAAAAAAAAAAACAAAAAAACAAACAGAATGAAGTGCCGTTAGAGTATAGTACGGTACAAAAAAAAAAAAAAAAAAAAAAACAGAACGAAGTGCCATAAGAGTCTCGTGGAAACGCTCGCTTCGCTCGCTTAATAATTGCATTGCAAGCCCCATGACGATATGAGTAGATGAATCATTGCAAGCCCCATGGAGATATGAGTAGATGACGCATTGCAAGCCCCATGGAGATATGAGTAGATGACGCATTACGAGCCCCATGGAGATATGAATAGATGACGCATTTCAAGCCCCATGGAGATATGAGTAGATGACGCATTACGAGCCCCATGGAGATATGAATAGATGACGCATTGCAAGCCCCATGGATATGAGTAGATGACGCATTGCGAGCCCCATGGAGATATGCAGTAGATGACGCATTTCAAGCCCCATGGAGATATGCAGTAGATGACGCATTGCAAGCCCCATGAAGATATGCAGTAGATGACGCATTGCAAGCCCCATGGAGATATGAGTAGATGACGCATTGAAGCCCCATGAAGATATGAGTTGATGACGCATTACGAGCCCCATGGAGATATGAATAGATGACGCATTGCAAGCCTCATGGAGATATGAGTAGATGACGCATTGCAAACCCATGGAGATATGCAGTAGATGACGCATTGCGAGCCCCATGGAGATATGAGTAGATGACGCATTGCAAGCCCCATGGATATATGAGTAGATGACGCATTGCAAGCCCCATGGAGATATTAGTAGATGACGCATTGCAAGCCCCATGAAGATATGAGTAGATGACGTATTGCAAGCCCTATGGAGATTTAAATAGATGATGCATTGCAAGCCCCATGAAGATATGAGTAGATGACGCATTGCAAGCCCCATATATATATGAGTAGATGACGCATTGACAGCCCCATGAATATATGAGTAGATGACGCATTGCAAGCCTCATGGAGATATGCAGTAGATGACGCATTGACAGCCCCATGGATATATGAGTAGATGACGCATTGCAAGCCCCATGGAGATATGAGTAGATGACGCATTGCAATCCTCATGGAGATATGAGTAGATGACGCATTGCAAGCCCCATGGATATATGAGTAGATGACGCATTGCAAGCCCCATGGAGATATGAGTATAGATGATGCATTGCAAGCCCCATGGAGATGTAGTACATCATCTCGACCAAGCATCGCAGATGCATGAAGACCCGAGCCACTACCTCCGAAGGTCTACCGGTCCATGCGACTAACATCATGAAGGTGTGTAATAGATAACATTCGATAAAGTTAAAATGGTTTTGTTTTTTATTATTTGAGTTGTCTCAGTAGTAGACCCGCCTCTCAGCCCAATGACTAATGGATGTTTTAACCCTGACGCGAGATAAATCTAGTTTAACACCTTGCAGCATCCTCGGCTGGACCAATGGGATTAAGAATGAAACCAAGAAGGAGGAATATATAATGAGGTTGTGATTTATAGTCTGATCTCAGTGAAATAAATCTAACTCCTCCTTGTATGCGGTGCTATGCAATACAGAAGCAGATATCAGTGTATTTGTAAATTGTAATACATGTTGTGCAGCTAGGCAACTTAGCAGGCCCTGACTTATAGTCTGATCTCAGTGAAATAAATCTAACTCCTTGTATGCGGTGCTATGCAATACAGAAGCAGATATCAGAGTATTTGTAATACATGTAGTGCAGCTAGGCAACTTAGCAGGCACTGACTTATAGTCTGATCTCAGTGAAATAAATCTAACTCCTCCTTGTATGCGGTGCTATGCAATACAGAAGCAGATATCAGTGTATTTGTAAATTGTAATACATGTAGTGCAGCTAGGCAACTTAGCAGGCACTGTCTTATAGTCTGATCTCAGTGAAATAAATCTAACTCCTTGTATGCGGTGCTATGCAATACAGAAGCAGATATCAGTGTATTTGTAATACATGTAGTGCAGCTAGGCAACTTAGCAGGCACTGTCTTATAGTCTGATCTCAGTGAAATAAATCTAACTCCTTGTATGCGGTGCTATGCAATACAGAAGCAGATATCAGTGTATTTGTAATACATGTAGTGCAGCTAGGCAACTTAGCAGGCACTGACTTATAGTCTGATCTCAGTGAAATAAATCTTACTCCTTGTATGCGGCGCTATGCAATACAGAAGCAGATATCAGTGTATTTGTAATACATGTAGTGCAGCTAGGCAACTTAGCAGGCACTGTCTTATAGTCTGATCTCAGTGAAATAAATCTAACTCCTTGTATGCGGCGCTATGCTATACAGAAGCAGATATCAGTGTATTTGTAATACATGTAGTGCAGCTAGGCAACTTAGCAGGCACTGACTTATAGTCTGATCTCAGTGAAATAAATCTAACTCCTTGTATGCGGTGCTATGCAATACAGAAGCAGATATCAGTGTATTTGTAACACATGTAGTGCAGCTAGGCAACTTAGCAGGCACTGTCTTATAGTCTGATCTCAGTGAAATAAATCTAACTCCTTGTATGCGGCGCTATGCAATACAGAAGCAGATATCAGTGTATTTGTAATACATGTAGTGCAGCTAGGCAACTTGGCAGGCACTGATTTATAGTCTGATCTCAGTGAAATGAATCTAACTCCTCCTTGTATGCGGTGCTATGCAATACAGGAGCAGATATCAGTGTATTTGTAATACATGTAGTGCAGCTAGGCAACTTAGCAGGCACTGACTTAGTCTGATCTCAGTGAATTAAATCTAACTCCTCCTTGTATGCGGTGCTATGCAATACAGAAGCAGATATCAGTGTATTTGTAATACATGTAGTGCAGCTAGGCAACTTAGCAGGCACTGTCTTATAGTCTGATCTCAGTGAAATAAATCTAACTCCTTGTATGCGGCGCTATGCAATACAGAAGCAGATATCAGTGTATTTGTAATACATGTAGTGCAGCTAGGCAACTTAGCAGGCACTGACTTATAGTCTGATCTCAGTGAAATAAATCTAACTCCTTGTAGTCGGTGCTATGCAATACAGAAGCAGATATCAGTGTATTTGTAATACATGTAGTGCAGCTAGGCAACTTAGCAGGCACTGACATAGTCTGATCTCAGTGAATTAAATCTAACTCCTCCTTGTATGCGGTGCTATGCAATACAGAAGCAGATATCAGTGTATTTGTAATACATGTAGTGCAGCTAGGCAACTTAGCAGGCACTGACTTATAGTCTGATCTCAGTGAAATAAATCTAACTCCTTGTAGTCGGCGCTATGCAATACAGAAGCAGATATCAGTGTATTTGTAATACATGTAGTGCAGCTAGGCAACTTAGCAGGCACTGACTTAGTCTGATCTCAGTGAATTAAATCTAACTCCTCCTTGTATGCGGTGCTATGCAATACAGAAGCAGATATCAGTGTATTTGTAATACATGTAGTGCAGCTAGGCAACTTAGCAGGCACTGTCTTATAGTCTGATCTCAGTGAAATAAATCTAACTCCTTGTATGCGGCGCTATGCAATACAGAAGCAGATATCAGTGTATTTGTAATACATGTAGTGTAGTGCAGCTAGGCAACTTAGCAGGCACTGACTTAGAGTCTGATCTCAGTGAAATAAATCTAACTCCTCCTTGTATGCGGTGCTATGCAATACAGAAGCAGATATCAGTGTATTTGTAATACATGTAGTGTAGTGCAGCTAGGCAACTTAGCAGGCACTGACTTATAGTCTGATCTCAGTGAAATAAATCTAACTCCTCCTTGTATGCGGTGCTATGCAATACAGAAGCAGATATCAGTGTTTTTGTAACACATGTAGTGCAGCTAGGCAACTTAGCAGGCACTGACTTATAGTCTGATCTCAGTGAAATAAATCTAACTCCTTGTATGCGGTGCTATGCAATACAGAAGCAGATATCAGTGTATTTGTAATACATGTAGTGTAGTGCAGCTAGGCAACTTAGCAGGCACTGACTTATAGTCTGATCTCAGTGAAATAAATCTAACTCCTACTTGTATGCGGTGCTATGCAATACAGAAGCAGATATCAGTGTATTTGTAATACATGTAGTGTAGTGCAGCTAGGCAACTTAGCAGGCCCTGACTTATAGTCTGATCTCAGTGAAATAAATCTAACTCCTCCTTGTATGCGGTGCTATGCAATACAGAAGCAGATATCAGTGTATTTGTAATACATGTAGTGTAGTGCAGCTAGGCAACTTAGCAGGCACTGTCTTATAGTCTGATCTCAGTGAAATAAATCTAACTCCTCCTTGTATGCGGTGCTATGCAATACAGAAGCAGATATCAGTGTATTTGTAATACATGTAGTGCAGCTAGGCAACTTAGCAGGCACTGACTTATAGTCTGATCTCAGTTAAATAAATCTAACTCCTTGTGTGGGGTGCTTTGCAATACAGAAGCAGATATCAGTGTATTTGTAATACATGTACTGCAGCTAGGCAACTTAGCAGGCACTGACTTATAGTCTGATCTCAGTGAAATAAATCTAACTCCTTGTGTGGGGTGCTTTGCAATACAGAAGCAGATATCAGTGTATTTGTAATACATGTAGTGCAGCTAGGCAACTTAGCAGGCACTGTCTTATAGTCTGATCTCAGTGAAATAAATCTAACTCCTTGTATGCGGCGCTATGCAATACAGAAGCAGATATCAGTGTATTTGTAATACATGTAGTGCAGCTAGGCAACTTAGCAGGCACTGACTTATAGTCTGATTTCAGTGAAATAAATCTAACTCCTTGTATGCGGCGCTATGCAATACAGAAGCAGATATCAGTGTATTTGTAATACATGTAGTGCAGCTAGGCAACTTAGCAGGCACTGACTTATAGTCTGATCTCAGTGAAATAAATCTAACTCCTCCTTGTATGCGGTGCTATGCAATACAGAAGCAGATATCAGTGTATTTGTAATACATGTAGTGCAGCTAGGCAACTTAGCAGGCACTCGTATAAGATAATTATACAATAATAATAATTTGTTTTTTGTTACGTTGACATTTATTATATTTTGATGCATATCATATATGTACAGACCAATTTATAACCACAAGCCTATAACGGCGTATCAGTGGTTTTGAGCTTCTTAAATAAAATAATAGCCTCGATTAGAACGTTATGTATATCTATAAACACATAGAAAAGAAACACTTTTCAATAAATATTGGCAAAGTTACACAAAAGTTACTCGAAAATATATTTCTGAAACACAGTAACAGCAAAATGTGAGGTGGCTATCTTATAGTAAATTTTTGTCCGGTCACGAATATACTAATGTAAACGCGATTTGATACATATTTGAGGCAGAAATTACATTTCTATTGCTGTCAATAACTGTTAGTAGGCCCTAACGGTGGCGGACCGCGGCGAAAACATGACAGCGAAAATTCTTAGCAACGCATATTGCACTGCATCCAACAATGTCGGGAAGTATAATAGCTATGGAAATTAGAAAAATTTTTGCAATGCGCATTCTTGAATTGTTGTTAATTGTTGTTTGTATAAGCATTGAAATCTTGTCGCCAGAAAGTTCGTAGATATTGACGCGCTCGCTTATCAACGCGTCAAACAGAGCGTTTTCCTAGTAATATAAGCATGGTATTGAATACAAACTGAGTAATGCATGTGATTTGATACTTCTGCAGCCATTATTATATAAAGACATACATAATAAACAATAAGAGCTAAGCTGCATCGATGATACACTCATATAACCCACGGGAATTTAGTGAAACTAATGAATTAAAAAACAAATGAGTGGAACTAAATTCGTATACGGATTTCAATCACACAGAGATAAAATAAAAACAAAAGTTAACTTAGGAAACAGTTTATCTTATTAGTGCGAACATTTAATGTTTAAAAAACCTCTTTTTGTTCTGTCTAAAACTTTCCCAATGAAGTTATATATTTTTTTAATCAAACTGTGTGACCTCGAGTGTCCTTCCACCATGTTAGTTGGAATACATAGGAACTATAACATAGGGCTGTAACGTTTAGTAAATTGTCGTTACAGCATGGCGAAAAAGTATTTTGAATTTATTCTTTAAATTTAATTTGATTGCTAATCGATATTTGTACAGTAAATGTCTAAATGAACGGATAAAACGTTGGATTTCTTATCTTTGATTAGTTATCGCTTACTCGTCGATGGTGTTTAGAGCCTAGGGGGTTTGTTAAGTCACTTTAAATTAAAGTCCCCCACTAAAATCAGTCTTGTTACTAAGTGGGTAGACTGTAAATGTAAATTTACTTATTAATTTTATTTATTTATAGTTATTCACATCTATATCTTTTTTTTCCTCGGTCCTTGTGAGCACACATACGAACCGTTTGATTTTGTAAAACGAACACGTTATTTAAATGAAGTTGAGAAGCATTTCCCCAAGCTAAGATGCTACATGATATTATTGACTCTGCTAAAGATAGATCCACTGTACGAAGAGAACTAGCTGAAAGGAGATCTTTAATTAAGCAAGCGTAGTGAGCCATTAGACCTTTATGGCACTTCGACCGTTTCTTTATTTTATTTTATTTTATTTTTTTATGTCTGTCGATAGCGGTCGAACGGAAAGTCCGATCAGCTTGAAATTTAGACCATCCACAAGCCTTGAAGTGGGTTGAAGGTGTATAATTTTGTGAGAAAATCGTTTGAAAAGTTACAAAGCTACACCATAGTTACTACAAAATATTTTTCAGAAACAAAATGGTGGCAAAATGAGAGATAGCCATATTTTTTATAAATATTTTTCCGGTCTCGAATATGATCGTGCTATGTTACGGGGCGTTTGGGTAGGCCTACTTGGGAAGGAATATCCTAGAGCTTTTAGTAGGACTCAATCCCAGCATTCGCTTTTACGACTGAGCGAACCCTCGGGAAAAACCTTCTGGCAGGATTGCCGGTGGCCGGAATCGAATCGGTGACCTCCTGAATTAGAGTCTCCGTCTTACCGCTGAGCATCCTCAACCGGTGCCGTAAGATAGACCTACATCCAATATTGCATTATGCAATACAAACAATTTGTTGTGCACTTTGGAAGTGTTTACAGTATGTTCATTATTTGTCAGCAACATGACAATGTTGTAGTTGGTGTCTACAAGTAGGTTATGTTTCCGATAACAATGTGATGCTCGTGATAGGGTGGTCGTACGTCCCCTCCTAACGGTCCAGTGCTCCCCAAAGATAGGGCTTATCGGATATCGCAGTCCCCGCCCGACGCACAATAGGGCTCGCGTACCACCCCATGCGGGGGGGGGGGGGGGGGGGGGGGGGGGGGCACGCCCGGGACTCGAACCCCGGACCCCACTGGTTATTGAGCATAACGAGCGCCGTGTGTCGGTATACTTGTGTTATGCAGACAGTACGAACACAGGTTGCAGGTGAGAATACGTGTACGAAACAAGGTAAGAAACACGTTGCAAGTGAGATGAGGATGTGTGCACGTATTGCGATGTGCCAGATCCTGAATTAATAAAATGAGTTATTGTGATGGGTTTAATATAATCAATTACAATAAACAAAATAACAATAACTAGGTAGAACATGACAAAGGATCTCAGCCATAATATTTTGTAATCAAACTTTTCTATGAAAAACTTTTTCTCGTATATTCTTGTAAAATAAAATGGAAATTGTATTTCGAAATTTGCTACCGTTACAGTTATTCTGTACCACCACAGCCCTAATAAACGCTCAAATTGTACAGAGCACTGTTAAAGTGCGAGTTTCACCATATCAAATTGTTTTTATCTATATTCTAATAATCATGCAATCACGATTGCTATTTTCCTCTTGCCTTACTATGAACTACCCGAACCGGAAGTTCTTAGCCCCCCATTTTATCCCACTCTCTGAAAATGCACCCACTTCCTTTGTTACTATAAAACTATCTATATTTGTATTAGTTGTAGACGTTCTGTTTTCACATGTGAGCTATATATAACAACAGTCTCGCTTAATGCCAATAACAGCCACTGTTCCAGCCACCCAGTGCAACGGCCAAAACGTGAATTAGAAATCAAAACATTGAGTTTAAGCTGTGTAGATTTGTCGACGTGAATGCAGTTCCACTTGGAAGCCTAGTTGGGGATTGAGAGTAATTAAAATTTTAGCTCTTGCCGGATATTAACAATTATGGGGCTAGCAGGAAATGGACGTGAAAATCGATTAGCATGCAGTGTGAAAATTGTATTCGTTTTTATTGCTTTCGAAATGGCGCAAATTGCAATTCGCCCCTGTGATAGACCGTTCAAAAGTGGGCAAATCTAATAGTTCCTCCCATTTATATTGCTGGAAATAGTTATCCCAAAGTGGAGTACCACAATTAATTATTTTTGCGATACAAAATGTATCGCAAACTATCGCACTAACGTGTTGAGTTTAAAAAAGTTAAACATGTACAACACACAATAATACAATTATTTAATAATCGTATAATGTAATCATATAATAATTGTAGCAACAAAATAATAAGAATATAATAGATTAAAATAGTATAAAATAATAGAATAAAATAAAAGTACATCTTTGTTTTATTTATACTTGTTAGCATCTGTTTTAACAAGTATATCTTTATTCTTTGTGTTGATTTGATTTGTTTGGTTGAATTAATCAATTAATTAATTTATAAATGTATTTAATTATTTATCAAGTTATTTATTTATTTAATTATTAATTAATGAATGAATTAATTTATCGAGGGTCTTAATTTATCGGTTTCTCGTTTTCTGTAATAAAAATAATCTTTTTGTCACCTGCTTGACTCAAAGGAAAACAAAGATACCTATACCTACCCCCACCCCCACCAATCAAGCAGGCATATACTTGTAAAGTAGCAGGGAGGGTGAGGAAAAGTCGGCACATTAGTACAGTGACTACAGACAGGCTACAGTCTTTTACAACACCGTATTGACTTATCAATTAGGACTTTTCCAAAAAATAATTTATCCTTAAAAAAAAATTATCCTTATCCATATTCTTGAAATAAAACAAAGTGGGTGTGAAATAACAACCTTGCTCTCTTCTCTCTCTCTCTCTTTCCGCCAACTTTCTTTATTACATCTGGCTGTGTCAGTTTTCGTTATTTCTCTTAGGTTTTTCCGTCGATAACGACAAAGCAAAAATTCTTGCTAGTTTCATTGTTGTACTTGCTAAAAGCACGATATACAGAACCTACGCAAATTATTTGAAACGTGGGTTAACCAATGAGCCTCCCAACTACCATACTTTTTTTGTTAGAGGCTACATTTCAGATTCAGACTCGAATTTGCAAAATGGCAAGTATGTAATAGCAGATTAAAAGGTCTGGAAGACGAGTGGTGGTCGCACAAAGGAATATTGTGTGCTGTCAACGCCAATCAGTAATCACTTAGAAGTTAAGTTCTAATTGGTTCTGGTTATTTTCAGTTAATGTTTCTTTTTCAGTTCTTGTGTTTGTAATTTTCAGTATATGATTGTGTATCTCTGTTAACTATGTTATTGATAATCATTTTCATAATATCACAAAGTTCGTGTTTGTTTAGTGCAACTTGTAAATAATAATTGTCACATGATGTGGTAATTATTTCGTTTATAAAATTATATTTGCACGATTGTTTTTGGTTTTACAGTCATGTGATGATTATATAATTATGTATTTTCCTAACTGTTCTCAATAAA
>OX246740.1:21285699-21331291 GCA_945910005.1 Isoperla grammatica
ATCCAGGGCCATTTTTGGATTTGACCTCGGACAAATTGCAACATTAGTGTTTTTGGTATCATTTTCTTCAGAAAAAACATTCTCTTTAACATAGTCAAAAATCCGCAAAAATCCGACGACTAGGATTTTTTTTTATGGAGCTTTAATTAAAATTAAAATTATAATTACACTTCAAAAATTTTAAATGTACCCAAACTAGTCGAGTTTGGATTCAAATGAATGCTTATTGCTGCAGGTTGACATTTATGATGATAATCGACTTCATTTTATCATACAGGGGTCACAAGAGGTCATTAATAAGCTACAAATTATTAATAAGAGAAATCCTACTAGGAAATAGGAATACATTTTAAATAATTAAATTAGGGTAACGGCGTAATCAATTAAAAAAAAAGTTTTTTGGCCGTGTTTTTTAATGATTCCCTCCTTAAACGAAAGCAGATAGATGGATAGATATTTTTATTTCCCCACAATAAAACTGTGCATGACAACATTAAAAATATTAATTAACAAAGTTACAATATTTGACAAGTTTGTGTACCACCGGGCATTATCTGGAGCTGGTGCTAATCACACAAGTATAATTTTTCCCTTCTTTATAACCCCATATATAATTGAATAGGATTCAGGTCTACTCCTTTCCACGCATTTATTTGATTGTACATGCTTACGACGCGGTTCAGCCCTAACAAACGTGTTTCCTGACTCAGTCTTTCCCGTAAACCATCGGTAGCGGAGATTTTCAAGGTTTTCAGTATTCTTTCCGCCATGCATGCATACCCCTGCCTTCTCCCCCCCCCCCCCCCCCTAGGGTTGGCTACATAGCTCATACATAAAACAGATTAAATACCATCTTCTTCAGCTTTGGTTGCTAATAAACCTTTGAAACAAAACCCGAGGATCAATTTAGATTACGTCGTCACCGATCTTTATACGAACCATATCCAAAAAAAGTATTTTCTTTTAAAAGTGACCTTTGACACATTTTCTCCTGTCATGAATTAATGAAGTATGGGCAACCGTGTACGAACACTGTTACTTTCGTCCACGTTGACACTAACATCTGCTACTTGGCCCGTTTTTAAGCTTCATAGGGATAAGTATCTTGGAATGGATCCATGTCATTAAAGAAACAAAGGATTGTTATTATCTTTTCGTCTCTTTCTTGTCTCTCATTCGATGAGTCAATGTGTTGCTCACTTGTCTTATATGATATCCAAATGGTTTCTTGCATATCTCTGTTTACATCGGTGCATTTAGGCATTACCTACACAGGGACCTTATCGTGGCAGGCAGATGTGTGTGCTTTGTTAATCCCGAGACCTATACCGGCGGAAGCATATGCTTCTGGTAGGACCACCCTAGCCGAACAGATCGAGGAGGAGAAGCCAGACGAAATGTAGTCCACATCCTCCCTTTTTCTCATCGCCCTCCTACTGCCCCTTTCCTCCACATCTTCCTCTTCATATTTCACCCACTTATCGTCTCGATTAGCCAAGTTGCAAAACATATGGGGACGTAAAACCTCAAATATCATCAGCATTTAGGCACTGGTGAGAGAGGACTCAAACTGATTGATGAAGTTTAATTGTTTGATGTTGATGTCATACCTCGACCTTCTCTAAATTAAAAACTCTGTACATCACTTATAAGATCAACTGAGCGACCTGCGCAGTATCGATCAGATATTTGGATCACATGCGAGTTATCCTGAAAGGACCTTGGCATCTATCAGGATGATCCTTTTCGAGTTTTGTTAATCGCTTTTAAACTATAATCACGTCCTTCTCGTGTAAGCGTGCCTACTTGCTGCTTCAAGATAAGGTAACATTTCTGAAAACAGATTGCAGAAACAGCATCCTGTTTTTCCGTCTGTTTCAGATTTTAATAAACTTTTTTCATTGTTTTACCATGTCCATGAATTGCAAACTATTCATAGATGTTTGGGCTTTACGTCCATTTTGTTTGCAAAGATAGAATAACAAGTTACAAGTCCGTTGATTTTGTAAAGGTTCTTAAAATTTCGCAATGATCTTTTGTATCTACAACAGACGCAGCTCGTTCCAAAAAATCCTTCGAATATTACACCCAGCTCGTTGAGATCTACGATCGTCAACCTCCATGCTATCTGCACTGTGGGTTTATTGTATGGTGGGCTGTTATATTGAATATCTTTGCAAATAGAACACCATTGCGATTTTTTAGCACCAACCACAGATGATCTTATGAAAGTTATACGGTGTATTGTAAAAACTGATTGCCAGACTCAAAAAAAGAGCTGTCAGTAGGGAATGAATTGCTCGTCTGCCTGCAAGGAATACAATGGAATGAGCTATACCAATTCACATTTACCTCTGTTAACCACAGTGGACAGCGATATGAAACACGTAACTTGATAAAAGATCGTTGTAGTTTCAAATTATAATTCATCTAACTACTCTGGAAAATAGCTTCATAAATTAATACATACTCTAAATTATTGATATTGATGTGGGTCTATACATGTTTTTGGTCATAAGAGGGGTACTTATCGTGAAAGAAGAGAATCATCGATGATAATCAGATAAATACATATTTGAAAATTGATATGCCGTGATATCAATTTAATTATTCAAATATATTTTTTAGTAACATCTTATTAATAATTTTGTGACTCATTGTTGACCTCTAGTGACCCCTGTGTGATAAAAGGAAGTCATTGACCATAGTAAATGTCAACCTGCACTTATAAGCATTCATTTGAATCCAAAACTCGACTAGTTTGGGTACATTTAAAAATTTTGAAGTCTAATTATAATTATAATTTTAATTAAAGCTCCATATAAAAAATCCTAGTCGTCGGATTTTTGCGGATTTTTGAGTATGTTTAAATAGGATGTTTTTTTCTGAAGAAAATGATACCAAAAACACTAATGTTGCAATTTGTCCGAGGTTTGGTCCAATTTTGATGTAAATGGCCTGGATCAATAGCCACGCCAGATATATTACGTATTTCCTGGTAACCAACACAAGGTTTGAAAATTATCCCTGATTAACCCGTTTCAAGTAAATGGTAGCTGCTAGGTAAGCATGAAAAATACTTACGTTAAGGAAAGTAAGTTTAAAAAGCAATGTTAATTGACAGAGATGATGTTGTGTTTTGACAGGGTAGGTGGGCTCATCACAAAGGATATTTGTATTACGTTTACGTATGGATATAATACCATGCACGTATAACAATAACATCTAGGCGCGATGCAAGCAGGGTGTTCGGCCCGTCACACAATAGGGTCACGCACAGCTGAAAGGCTGGTAGCTTATAATAATACGTACGCCAAGTATATAGAAAACGACCCGGTGTATTATTTGTATTAGCCGGGGTTTTGCGGCTTTTCGTCACCCTCTATACTAAAGGCTAATCTCGCCTGACACGCCACACAAAAACAACCACCACAACACCCTTATATGCAAAGTATCAAGTATCAAGTTACCTGGATGGTATAGTCGAGACCATGAAATGTAGATACCGATAGATGTGGCTCACTGCTAAAGTACGGGGCCCGGATTCACAAGGGGTCCTAAGTCTTTTTTTTGGTCTTATCGTAAGTATCATGTTACCTGGATGGTATAGTCCAGTCCAGGCCATAAAATGTAGATACCGATAGATGTGGCTCACTGCTAAAGTACGGGGCCCGGATTCACAAGAGGTCCTAAGTCTTTTTTTGGTCTTATCTCTAAGACAGGCCTAACTTTGAACCTCTTATAAAACCAGGATAATATCTTACAACTGATTTTAAAAACATATTATTGGAATGGTTATTGTTTCTCACCAGGAATTAGTAACTTTCCATGTAACTTGGGTCTGGTTTTTACAAGATATTCAAAGTTAGGCCGATCTTAGAGATAAGACAAAAAATAAGACTTAGGACCTCTTGTGAATCCGGGCCCGGGACTGTAGTTTCAAAGCGAGTGGCTTCAATTCTGGACACTGACAATTCTCACTGTGATTTTTCAGGTCTATTTTAGTAGTATTTCAGTTTTTTGTAGAACGATATACTGAAAAACAAGGTCATAGCGTCGGCGATCAGATCCATCACACATCGCTGGGGTCGCCATAAGGGGAATCCAGTGGGCAGTGTTTCATGTCCCATCACACAGAGGGCCGTCAAGTTAAGGGCTAGTCCACACAGATTTTTAAGACACGATTTAAGGTTTAACGCGTAGTCGTAAAGTTGGATCATAGGAAAACACGTACTGGCGTTCACACAAAGTTTTTAGTTTTAAGTCGTTGTTTTCATTGTTGTTTTTTAAAACAACGTCTTAAAAACCTTATGCATTATGTCTTAAAAATCTGTGGACCAGCCTTTAGAAGAAGATAGCAAAGCAACGAAGACGACCGTGGAATGATATGAAGATATGCACGAGAAACTTTCTTTGCGGACACCGGTCACCAAGAGGAGGAATTTTACATCGAGATTTGGAATTTAGTCATCCATGATGTTCTCCGCATCGAACATATAAATAATTGTATACCATATTTAACTATTTTGCAATAAGACTTTCGTTTTGAAATGTTTCTAGTCCTAACGCCAACGTTAAACGTAACTATAGTCTCGTACCGACCTCAGGTCCTTATTACGGCTCATTGTATACACGCTGTTTCAACGAATGTCAACAGATTCCTGGTGTTATTTAATTCATTCGTAAAGTCGGTCTTGTGCTTGCTTAGTAGAGTGCACAACTCCACATGCTTTATCAGTCAGACTAGCTGTGTTTTGTACGAAGGATTCTAGCTGGAAGGCGATTTTTTAATATAATACATTTGGGTGAGATATGACCTTAATTTATTGCAAATCCTATCAATGTGAGGAGGACCAGCTCAAACGACCATCAATTATGATCCCCAAGATACATGTGGCTATCTACACATTCAATAATATCGATACACTTGCAATTACTGTAGCAATCATGTTTTACATTCCAAGGAGTGCGATGCAATTTTTTAACTTAGATAAGCGTTCTTTGATTAAAGGGTTACATAAATGAACAATTTTTGGTTTTGTCAGTATTAATTACTTAACCATTATCATGTGTCCCTGGCCAATAGATTATTGAAAATCCAATTGTAAATATTGACTAGCAATAGAAACGTCTGTATGTATCGCAAACTAAAGCAGTGTCGTCTGCATATAAAACAAATGTTACATTTTCGCATGTAATTGACAATATTATTCACATGTATTAAGTATTGGCCCCAGAATTGAGCCTTGAGGTACGCCGGAACAAGTATATAGTTTTTCGCTTACTGTATTATTAATTTTAACCGCTATACTTCTTTCACATGAATAACTTTCAAACCACTTTTAACATTTGTCCTCTGATTCCCCACCCGACCTAAATTTTCTACCATGATTTTTTTTGTTAAGCGTATCGAACGCCTTGCTGAAGTCAATAAAACATAACAATTATGTGCATGTCATGATTTAATTTTGAATAAATAAGGTCCGAAAATTGCAGAAGAAGGTTTTGCCGTTCCTTTCGCCTTTTGAAATCCAAATTGATGTTCTGTTATTATTTTATTCTTAACTAAATAATTAGACAGTGCATTTGCAATACAGCGTTTCCAAGATCTTTTTCTATAACAGGCAATAATGCTATAGGTCTATAATTAGCATATTTTAGATGATTTCGTTTTTTTATATGTCGGCCGCACAAGTAAAATTTTTTCTTTTCTAGTAGAAAGTAGTAGTAGTTCTTTTAGTTTTCTAGTAGAACACCTTCTATTGATAAGTTAATAAATTTAGTAATGAATGGGACTGATCTCCTCACAGACAAGTTGAAGATCCATTACACGAATACCATCTATTCCCGGCGATTTTACTCTCCAAAACATATATTATCTCTTCTACCTCCTTTGCTGAAACACTTGGCATATAAAAAGATTGGGGTTGTGACAAATTATTTACATTTTTTTGGTGTCACCTGCTTGTTGCAAAACATGGAGTTTTTTCTACTCCATCAACAAAAAGTGTGTACAAAGTTACTTCATTTTCTTCTCGTGAATATTTTTTTCACAAGGTATTTATTAACATCATCAACAGAATCTTTACGTTTTTTTGGTCTAGCATATAATTAATGGTATCCCATGTTTTTTTTAATATCTCTGTTGTATCGCTCAAACGTATGTTGAAAAAAAAAGAATTTTGATTTTTTTAAATTTTTGCTGTTAACTAAATTTCTCAATCGGCTACATTCACTTCTATGAGTATCTCTTAGTAGATTAAAAGCACTATAGCTCTTCCATTTTTGAAAGCATGCATCCCTTTTCTCTTACTAAAAGGCTCGTCCCACACAAAAAACATAAGACATAAGATTTAAGGTTTAACGCATAGTCCGTAACATTGGAAACATAGGAAACACGTACTAACGTTCACACAAATGTTTAAGCATAAGCACAAGCATAAGCGTAAGCATAACGCATAAGAAAGTTGAACAATGTTCAACTTTATGCTTAAACCTTAAAACAACGCACGAAAAAACTTGAGTCAAAGAAGCATCTACTTTAAAAGGTTATGACTACCACAGTCATGTAGTGGCCTACGTCCACCGAATAAAAAATAATAATATATATAATAATATATATAGTAAATATATAACATAATAATATATAGAATAATTATGTTGTACAGTATTCGGCCGCAACCTCCAAAGAACTTCAACGAGTGCCATGCCTTCTCATAAACTCTTTGTGCTTACGTTTTGTATGGTGTACCGGAGCCCTTATGCGTTAAACCTTAATCCTTAAAACTACGCTTATGCTTATGCTTATGTTTTTTGTGTGGGACTCGCCTTAAAAACATAAAATTTCATCCGTCATCCATTCTTTGTGAACACGCTTTTTACCTTGCAATTTGTGTAGTAAATTTACAAGATTCGTAAGCAAGGTTAAAAAATCACCTAAAACTGCATTGTACAGTTTGATACAGTTATTATAGCCCTCCTGGACCCCTATTCTATAAAACTCCCGAAATGGATTTCGGGCCGAAATGGAAAACAATTGAGAAATAATAACAATACTAATTGGAAATTATTGTGTCAGTTATATTGTTGTGGAACTGCAATTGTTTTCCATTTCGGCCAAAATTGTTGTAATTTCCGACCGAATCCGTTTCGGTGGAGTTATAGAATAAGGGTCCAGGTCATTCCAATGAACCGCCTTCAGGACTTTGACACAGTTTTACGCTCATCTATACAAACATTATTTTACACGTTCTCCTTGTTTCAACCTTATCGCAGTCCAGTGATGTCCATGACTATAATGACCGCTTATCTTGGTAGTAAGCACTGCTGCTTCCACATGGTAATATTTTTCCTCTAACAAAATAATAATAATAATAATAATAATAATAATAATAATAATAATAATAATAATAATAATAATAATAATAATAATAATAAATAATAATAAATAATAATAAAAAATAATAATAATAAAAATAATAATAATAATAATAAATAATAATATAATAATAATTAATAAAATATAATAATAATAATAATAATAATAATAATAAATAATAATAATATAATAATTAATAAATAATAATAATAATAATAATAATAATAATAATAATAATAATAATAATAATAATAATAAATAATAATAATAATAGTAATAATAATAATAAATAAAAATAAAATAATAATAATAAAAATAATAAAAATAATAATAATAATAATAATAATAATAATAATAATAATAATAATAATAATAATAATAATAATAGTAATAATAATAATAATAAAAAGTAATAATAATAATAAAAATAATAATGATGATGATGATGATGATGATGATGATGATGATGATAGTGATACAAATGGAAGGTTGAGTTGTCGAATTTCACTCTTTTTATTCGAGACTGTAACTTTTTGTCTGTCTTAGTCAATATCTATGTTCTATAATGATCACTCACACGAGTCGTTGTAATCTTGAAGGTAGAAACCCTTCAATTAGGCACAGCCTTCCAACGCGTCCACAGTTTTACGTAACGTGGTTGTACAGTCAATGCTGTAGGTCTTACTTGAGGTTATTATTGACGGGTGATAGTGGGGGTAGCATTGAAAGCTGCGTTCTGGAGGGTAGTTTTCTCTATGAGCGCAAACGAAGTGGAAAAATAGTTGGGTTTTGACATTGACACCATGTTGAATACACAATACATGGAAGTCTAAGCTCGACGCACCAGAGGGCGAGCGAAGTCTACCATAAGATCAAAACTTGATATAAAATTTTTTAAACATGACTATTTATGGGTTTCTATTTGGGAATTTGTCCATATCTACGAACTTTCTGGCGAAAAGTTTTCAAAGCTAATAAAAACTGCTGGGCATGCTGTATAAGCATACCAACATCAATTGCCCGAAGGCGCTTAAGTTGTATTTTACATCACTAGTTCTTCCTATTGTGGAATATGGAGTCCCTATATGGAGTTCAGCAGCACCGACTAATTTAAATCTTTTAAACAGTGTTGTTTCTTTCTTTTGTTATATAGTGCGCAAAAGAGTAGTAGTATTTTACTTGAACTGGGAATTGGCACACTAGAACAGCGCAGACTGAAATCTGGTCTTATTTTGTTACACAAAATTTTTAATGGTCACGTGCAATGCAACCACACCCTACAAAACCTGGGTGTGCGGGTACCATCCAGGAGGACTCGGCAGTGTAATTAATTTCACATATGTACTTTAAGAACTGAAATAGAACGCCGATCGTTCCTCACACGGGCCACTATGTTGTACAACTCGCTGCCTTCGGACGTTGATATCTCTTTTCCACTACGACCATTCATTAAATCCTTCATTTCTCATCTTGATAGACATTAATTGCATCTGATATTGTTTCTTCTTTACACTATTTACAACACTACACTATTGTCTAATGCAGCTTCTTCGTTCCTATTTTTTGTTTTTATTGTATTATTTTGGATCAAGTCCTATATGTATAAAGATAATATTGCCTGTGTTTTTAACACTCTTTTACCTGTTTTAAACTTCATTGTGCGCATTGTCTCTTTCACCGGCATTTTTTTGTACTTTGTTTGTTTTTGTTATTGTACTCATTTTACGTAGTATTGACAAACACATGTGTAATATGTGTTCTTTGTGCTTGTTTCTGTGTTTCAATTGTTATGTTTATTATTTTACGCCAAATGGCAGAATACGCTGTATGTGAAATATTGAATAAAAAAAAACAAAAAAAAACAACAACAATTAATAACAATATAAGATTGCGCATTGCAAACAATTTTCTAATTTCCATAGCTATAATACTTCCCGACATTGTTGGACGTCGTGCAGTGTGCGTTGCTAAGATTTTTCGTTGTCATTTTGTCAAGTGTTTTCGCCGCGGTCCGCCACCGTTACTAACACGTCTTATTGACAGCAATAGAAATGTAATTTCTGCCTTATATAAATATATATATCAGATAGTGATTAAATTAGTTTATTCGTGTCCGGACCACAATGTACTATATTAAAGCCACCTCAGATTTTGCGGTTACTGTGTTTCAGAAAAATATTTTCGAGTAACTTTTGTGTAACTTTGCCAATACTTATCAGATCGCCATAATACGAACATGTTCGTGACCGGAAAAATCTTCATAAAAATATGGCTATCTCACATTTTGCCGCCATTTGGTTTCAGAAAAATATTTTACAGTAACTATGATCTAACTTTGTAACTTTTTAAACGATTTTGCCTAAAAACTATACACCTTCAAGCCACATTGAGGCTTGTGGATGGTCAAAATTTCAAGTTGATCGGACTTTCCGTTCGACCGCTATCGACAGATATTTAAAAAAAAACACAGAACGAAGTGCCATGAAGGTCTAATAGAGACGCTTGCTCCGCGTCTCCATTTCCTGTTCCTGTTTTCCCATTTTCATTATTTCCTCTCTTTTTTCAGCCTTTTTATTCTAAATAAACACATGCATGCTAATACGACACTGAACAACCAAATCCAGTTACCTATGGCCATGAGCACACAAAATACTTTTTAAGCAAGCGAAAGCGAGCGTCTCCATTAGACCTTTATGGCACTTCGTTCTGTTTTTTTTTTGTTTATTGTTTTTTTTTTTATGTCTGTCAATGGTTGAACGGAAAGTCCGATCAACTTCAAATTTGGACCATCCACAAGTCTCGATGTGGATTGAAATGGTTTTGTGGTAAATTAACAACGGATGATTAACAACGATGCATGATGATGAAGAAGGGAGGAGGGGAAACCCGGTACCGGCACGTAGCCTACTCCTGTCGAAAAGTACCAAGGGGACCACCAGCTTTACGTCCCATCCGAAAGGACGGTGTAACTTTGACCAGTCATATAGGTTCCTCCACTAACCTGGACTGCCGAGCAGTTGACGAGAAGAACGAAGCTGTTACACAAGCTTTTGAACCCTCTAATCTGCTCTACCAACGGTAACTAGTGTTTCAGAGGAGAATGGTCACCCATCCACCTCCTGATCTAGCCCGAGGTTGCTTAACTTCGGTGTTCGTATGGGAACCAGCTAAGCGACCACGGCTAAACCGTTGGCTTTTGTTACTCATTTGTTCTTTTTTTACTGCATTTGTTACTGCAACAAATTTCGGAAACAAAATGGCGGCAAAATGTGAGATAGCCATATTTTTACAAAGATTTTTCCGGTCACGAATATGTTCGTGTTACGGCGATCTAATAAGTATTGGCAAAGTAACACAAAAGTTACACGAAAATATTCTTCTGAAACTCATTAACAGCAAAATATGAGGTGGCTATGTTATAGTAAATGTTCGTTCGGTCACGAATATACTAATTTAAACACGATCTGATACGTATTAGAGGCAGAGATGACATTTCTATTGCTGTCAATAAGTGTTAGTAACGGTGGCGGACCGCGGCGAAAATTTGTTTCGTTACTGGGTGGTTAGACTCTAAATGTGAACTTATTTATTTAATGAACACGTAAATTCTTAGCAACGCGCAATGCACAGCATTCAACAATGTCGGAAAGTATAATAGCTATGGAAATTAGTAAAATTTTTGCAATGAGCATTCTTGATGTTGTTAATTGTTGTTTTTATTACCTTTGAGAACGTTCGCCAAAAAGTTCGTAGATATTAACGCGTTCGCTTATCAACGCGTCATACAGAGCGTTTTCCTAGTTGTACAATTCTGGCCTAAATCTAGGTGGAACTTGTACTGTACTGGTATGCAGTTATTGTTCAATACTGGCATACATCTAGGTGTATGCTCGCTCTACTGGTATGCACTTTTTGTCCAATTCTGGCATAAATCTTGGTGGAAGCTGTACTGGTATGCACTTATTGTCCAATACTGGCATAAATCTAGGTGGAAGCTGTACTGGTATTATGTACTTTTTGTCCAATACTTGACATGAACTAGGTGGAACCTGTACGGGTATGCACTTTTATTTGTTCATGTTTGCTTCATTATGAAAGGCTCGTTGTTCGATTAACCCGGTCTGAAGTTAAATCAGCCATTTATCACTTGATAGGATGTTGTATATTTTTAGTGAATTGGGATTGGAGCCCATGCAGTGTATCAGTGATGTGTGTTTTTTTTATTTTTTAAGTAGAAACACGGTTTATTAAATTATAAACAAACAGGGTACATGTATTCTTCATAAAATTTCCTAAGTAAATAACTTTTAACATATTAACATAAAATTAAGACAAGAGCATAAAGGTTGGCAATTCGGCAAGACAATACATATTATATAACATGAGGAAAAAAAAAAAAAATGGATGATCAATCACATCAACATTAACAACATTACACTTTTTTGGCTGTTAATTTCACATTATGAGATTACTTGAAATTCAATTTGTTTCTCATAACTATAGTATAATGACTTTTGCTACGTAAATTATTTACTTAATTCTACATCATAAAATATCGTTTTTAACATTTATGTTCTCAAGAGATGTGCAAAAATGAATAAGTTGTCGGTTTAGAAAATGAAATTAGTATTTCATTAGCAGTGTTGTTAACATAACGTTAACGTCACATAGACAAATTAACAATTTATTTTCGGGGTAACAGACGACGGTTTGAATACTCCCACGGACGTTGAGAAGTAAAGAGCCTCCATGAATGACAAAAACATTCAATTTATGTGATATTTGTCGTGTGTACCCGTGTCAGTCATTACATAGTATATTCTCGTTGTCAAGCAGACATAACCATTTCGAAATTATGTAAATCCGTATTAATACTGAATTTGTTGAAAGATTTAAAAACATAGAAGTGAATAAATATACGGAATGGAATATTCAACAAAACAAAATAATGCAACACTAATCGGCGTCTCATGCGCGACTTTCTGCCGCTTGTAGCGCTAGCAGTACTGAAAGGTTTAACTCGATCTTAGCACCTCATTTTCTCAATTCAAACATTCAAGTCGTTTATATTTTGTACTTTTAAATATAAATCATCCATTATAGTAATGTATTACAAGGTTTTTGACAGAGAATACCTTTGTTATAGATACAAAACAAACATATTGTCGTTTGACAGTTAGACAGTTGACTAACGACAATATTTAACATGGAATGAATTACAAAGTTGGACCTTTCAGGACAGGTGCTGCAACCTACTTCAGCTTTGACCTGAGACGCCCATTGTGGGTTTATCACAGGAATATGTGCCTCTCACTCTCTATATTTCCCCAATCTTAGTTTACTCTGTAGGCAATTCAAGGTCAACTTGATCTCCGCCTGGCGGAGGCTCGTCGAACTCCCAAGCTAGGTCGTCGCAAGGGAACCAAAACCAACATTTTGTCGCCCACTACAAAAACAGCGTTTATAAATAAATATACGCAGTAGATCATGCAAACTAATACTTAAAACCCGTAAATGAGAGACTTTGATCGAATGCAATGAATAACAGTCTTCAAATAGTGTGATGATGTGTGATGTGTGATGATGATGATGATGATGATGATGATGATGATCCTTTTAGGTAGGGTAAAAGATATTTTGACAGATCACTTCATATTATGTTATTTCTTAACGTTTCTCCCATATTTTGAATAACATGATTTTTAACATTGTTGAACGGACTGCGATGACCTAACTTGCGAGTTCGACAAGCAATCGCTAGGCGGAGATCAAGTAGACCTTGCGCGATGCCTCATTGTAACCCGGCAAAAAGATTGAAATAACGAATTATATTGGAGAAGGCTGTGTATTCAAAAATGGTTGCAATGGCAACCGAGTTCATATTTAAGCGAGCGACGCGAGCGTCTCCACTAGACTCTTTGACACTTCGTTCTGTTTTTTTTTGTTTGTTTGTTTGTTTTTTTTGTTTTTTTTTATGTCTGTCGATAGCGGTCTAACGGAAAGTCCGATCATCTTAAAATTTGGAACATCCACAAGCGTCGATGTGGATTGAAGGTGTACAGTTTTGAGGCACAATCGTTCGAAAAGTTACAAAGTTACACCATAAATACTGAAAATAAATTCTGAAACAAAATGGCGGCAAAATGTGAGATAGCAATATTTTTTTAAAGCTTTTTTCGGTTATGAATATGTTCATTTTATGGCGATCTGATAAATATTGTCCAAGTTGCACAAAAGTTACCCGAAAATATATTTCTGAAACACAGTATCAGCAAAATGTGAGGTGGCTATCTCATAGTAAATTTTTGTCCGGTCACGAATATACTAATGTAACGCAATATAATACGTATTAGAGGCAAAAATTACATTTCAAATGCTGTCAATTAGTAATGGTGGCGGACCGTGTTGAAAACATGACGACGAAAATTCTTAGCAACGCACATTGCACTGCATCCAATAATGTCGGGAAGTATAATAGCTATGGAAATTAGGAAAAATTTTGCAATGCGCATTCTTGAATTGTTGTGAATTGTTGTTTTTTTTAGCTTTGAGAACTTTTCGCCACAAAGTTCGGAGATATTGACGCGCTCGCTTATCAACGCGTCAAACACAGCGTTTTCCTAGTATAAAAACATAGTTTTCATCTCATATAAAGAAATATTATGTAAAGTACATTTTTAAACCAATGTATGAAACTGGTGTCTTGTGATTAGAATAGAGAGCTTGCAATATCGTCATTTCCTGTATAGCCTGGTAGCCGTACTGAGGTATTCTGTAAACATTTGTTTTCGTTCTTCCGACACTGCATTGTTGCAATATTGCAGATGTCCTTTGACTGACACATCAACTGTTTTCAAACAAAGGTTCCGTATTATGACTGAAAACAAAATAAGAACGCGTAAACTCTGTTTGAAGACAATCATTTGCATGTGTTATCATTTTCTTGAACTTTTACCTGCACACATCAAACTAAGAGGCTTGAAACTGTGATATTTCCTGGATAACCTATGTGTCTTCTATTGACAGAACAAATGTAAACAAGCAATGAGTACCTCATAATGGCCGCCACGTGACGTCTATAGAAAGCTACCTTAATTGAAGTTGAAACCTGATTTAGGCCAGTAAATATTAAATAGAGACATCTAAATTTGACGTCGAAATATTCAACCACCGGCTCAATTTAGTCCGAATCAACAGAAAAAAACACAATTTCAAAAACTATTTCAATACGTGGAAACAAGGTTCTTTATCGTTACATTTCCTCCATTTCGTATTTCTGAATACACCTTCTTTGCCACCCCAGGCTTAATCGCACCATGATAACCAGTATATTTCACATGGTGCGCTTCTGGTATTAAAATTATATGCAAAATATATCCAACCACCCCTGCTCTCTTAAAAATGCGGAAGGGGTGTTTTTAAACTACCCTAACTAAAACTGCTGTACCATCAAAACCCCTTACACATAAAAATCTCACTTTAAGATTGGGACCCATTCCCTATTAGCATATTTAACCATGCATGATATGGGTTGAGGGTGGATGGGTTGGGGGGGGGGGGTCTGCGGTTCCATGCACACACTGTTTGCACGAGTAACCTTTCAATCGCATTAGTGCCCTCGGGCAGCGCGGTCGAACATCGCTACAAAGTGATCGTTCCACCCCTGCGACGAGGGAGGATGCAAACCCGCTAACGCTCGAATATAAAATATGATTAAAAACACTTACGTTGGAAATTATCTAGCTTTTGTAATTGCGCTGCAATGCTCTATGTGAATAAAGCTGAAAACTGGAGAGGTAGGACAATGCAGTGGATGATGAGACTGTAGTTACCAGTGTTTAGCCCATTTATTTAGCGGTTGTGACATAAAATATAACTATGTAATGTGAAGAGAGCATTGACTACATAACTAAGGCCGTAAAAGCTTCTACGTCTTATAGACATAATGAGGTGATAGTCATTTATAATAATAGGCAGGGCTTAATTTGTAATTGAAAAGGAACCGGAACGCATATTTTGTTTGTCAAATATAATTTGGCACCAACCCCGCCCACATTTATACATTGTGAACACATATAATATGTGATTATTAATCAGTTATCTGTTTAGTGTCAGTGGTCAGTCAGAAGGTTATTGCCTATGTATTTGGGTCTGGCTACCTATGGGTAATTCATAAACTTGAATAACTTGCATTCATACAAAAAAAAAAAAATATATTTGTGAAATTTTCGCGAGTTTTTAAGGAGTGACATACGTTACGAAATAATACCGGAACGCGCGTTCTGGTTTCAGAAAAGGAATCGGAACTGCGTTCCGGCTCAAATTAACCAATGATAATAGGTGAATGAAAGCCGTTATTATTGATATAATTACCATTATTATAATTATAATTATTATTATTATTTTATTGAATGTATCACAATCATACAATCTCGGTCAAAACCGGCGTTAACATGTTATACGGACGTAATGTCAAGTATTTCCATGTGTCTACCTTATTTAACTTCACTAATCACAATCATGTTACTAGTTTAAACAGTCATCAATCTCGGTCAAAGCCGGAGTTTACATGTTGTACGGACAATACAGATGTAATGTCAAGTATTTCCATTAGGTACCTTGTTCAACTTCAGTCGTTACTGTCTTATTAGTACTTGTTCATAGTATACACTGCATAATGATATGATCTTATTTGCGTTGTCTTTATTATTATTATTATTATTATTATTATTATTATTATTATTATTATAATTATTATTATTATTATTATTATTATTATTATTATTATTATTATTATTAATATTATTATTATTACTATTATTATTATTAATATTATTATTATTATTATTATTATTATTATTATTATTATTATTATTATTATTATTATTATTATTTTATTGTTGCAATACATACAAACTCGGTCAAAACCGGCATAAACATGTTGTACGTACACAAATGTCAAGTATTTCCATGTGTTTATCTTATTAAAATCTACTTAGAACTACTTAATATATCTTCTTCTTCTTCTTCTTCTTCTTCTTCTGCTTCTCAAATGCCCACATTTGGCTATACTACTTAATATATCATTGTCCACATTATTTTTTCCAAACTGAACTGTGGATGCTATGTACGGTCGTGGCCGATTTGTACTCATCCCAGCATTCGCTCTTTGTACGGTGGAAACCACGAAAACCACCATCGGGATGGAGAACTTCTTGAAGTCTTCATTCTTCTTAGTTCAAAAATTTTCGCACTATCCTACACGTGTTCAAAATAATTGCTATAATATAATATAATATAATATAATAATTATTATTATTATTATTATTATTATTATAATTGTTATTGTTATTATTATGTTACTATATTAAATTATGTTGTTATTATTATCATTTTATTGTTAATCAATTAAGCCCTTGGTTACTCCAGTTATAAGTTATAAGACACAAATGGGTAGAATAATTGTAGCAGGAGTCAAAATACACTCAAATTGATTCGGGGGGGGGGGGGGGGGGGGGAGGCGGCCAAACACCAGTAAAATTGTCTTCACGACCTAAAAGTTATTATGGGCACAGTCCGCGGATTAGACATTGTAAGAGGATTTAGGATTTAAGAGCCAAGGTAAAAGATAGCAGAACATTGTACAGATGGTATCTTAAAATCATGTTCCAATTCGACCGGGGGGAAACAAATTAATATATGTAATAACTATTCAATAACGAATTCGAAATGGAAAACAAAGTCACAAAATATCATGTAGTTGAAAACATGAAAACTTAGCACTGAAACATTCAATTGCGTCTTTGGTACAGGCAGAAGATGCTGCTAGTCGGCGGTCTTAGGTTGGAATTCATAGTCGGCCCGTACACCTAGGGGCACCCATTGTTGCTATGGATTGGTTTTGTTTATGGGAAATAACATGGAAACAACTGTTACCTTGGTAACAATGGGCGCCCCTAGGTGTAGGGGCCGACTATAGACGCAATAGCAATATACACTTCCGTCGCGTTCACAAGCACTCTGGACTAGACTAGAAGATTCTCAGGTATATTCCAATGGAATTCGACGATACATTTTCTGGTGCTCGCTTGTTATTGTCCACTATACATGGAGTACAGCAACCTCTCTTTGAATGCGCCTTAACAACGCCTGCCAACAGACGCCCGGATAGTATAACCAGAATATCGGAGATATGAGAGGCGAGATCCAACCAGATTTAGATTGTACGTTGTCCACATGCGTCACTTATGCTTAGTTCAATTCAGTACATGGACGTCGACAAGCGCCGAGCGCCGGAAGTAGATGATCCGACCAATCAGGGCGAAGCGGCGCTGGCAAGTGCAGAAGTTGGTTGGTTCCAACTACTTCGGATCATCTACTTCCGGCGCTCGGCGCTCGTCGACGTCCATGTACTGAACTAAGCATAATACTACATCCATTAAGACACTGCCTTACAAGTTAACGCGACGAACCTTTAGAGCAAATGCCATGACTATTTATTTCAGTTCAAGATCTACTTGATCTACGACTAGCGGAGGCTCGTCGAAATCGCAATGGGAGTTAGACGAGCCCTCGCCAGGCGGAGATCAGGTGGACCTTGTTTCAATTAAGATACCCTATATTTTGACAAGAGATTGGCCATGGGAGTGATCGTTTTCTATTGGCCGGTAGACGAATCCTTGTTGGACACTGTTGAAACGGCACGTTGGCCGGCATGACTCGTACAGATTGAGATACGTCCAACCACGGTCCCCTGGATCGCCGCGCGGTTATGGCGCTCCAGCGGACCTTGCTTATCAACAAAGACATCCGTGCCAGAAATAAGTTACATCCAATCCGAACCTCTAAAAAAGTAACTGATAACTGTATTCTACAATTCTGTCTATAAACTTAGGAGTAAAGGTCCGAATTCACCAAACTTTACTAATCTCGGATTGGTTACCATGGTTTCAACAAACATTACGTACAAATTGCATGGTGGCCTCTACCGAGCGCCATTTTGATCTCCGATAATGGAACATCGCCGGATGAAAGTTTGGTGAAACTGGCCGTTAGATGTATAAACTAGATTTTCATTTCATTTCGCTGTATAGGGTATGCACAACTGACGTAACAGCCGAACTACAACAAAGGAATAAATTAATTGAACTGGTGGACAAACAACAAGCTGTCAAAGTAATATTTTTGCAAATAATGAGGATAAACAATTAGTTGTAACGATAGTAACTACTCGCTAGCTAAAATTTATGTTCAGTAATGGAAAGCAACTATTTGAAAGTTTGTAAACGTTCTGACCGTTTGTTTTATCCAACTTCAGAACTTGTTTTTTTTTTACAGCTTATTTGTCCATCGGTTCAATTCATTTGTTTCATTGTTGTGTTTTGGTGCTGTGCGTACCCTATATGTTAAAATTCCAGACTGCAAAAGGCCACTATAGGGTACGCACAACACCAAAACACAACAATGAAACAAATGAATTGAACCGATGGACAAGCAAGCTGTCAAAAAAAATATGAAGTTCTGAAGTTGGAAAAAACAAACGTTCAGAACGTTTACACACTTTCAGATAGTTGCTGTCCATTACTTAACATAAATTTTAACTGGCGAGCAGTTACTATCGTTACAACTAATTGTTTCTCCTCATTATTTGCAAAGATATTACTTTGACGGCTTGTTGTTTGTCCACCAGTTCAATTCATTTATTCTATTGTTGTAGTTCGGCTGTTACGTCAGATGTGCTTACCCTATAGTGTTAAATGCACTGTAGGGGGCACTACAGGCCTAGACTCAGACTGCAAGGGGCTAATACGCTGTTGCATGGCCTAGACTTTCGGGGGCCACTGGGCCACTACAGCCCCAGAACCCCAGCCTGCAAGGGCCAAGGGGTCACTATAGTGTTGAATGGCCTAGACTACAAGGGGCCACTACAAGCTACAACCCCAGCCTCCAAGGGGCCACCATAGTGTTAAATGGCCTAGACTTCCGGGGGCCACTGGCCACTACAGCCCCCGCACCCCAGCCTGCCAGGGGCCACTATAGTGTTGAATGGCCCAGACTACAGGGGGCCACTACAGCCCCAGAACCCCAGCCTGCCAGGGGTCACTATAGTGTTGAATGGCCCAGACTACAGGGAGCCACTGGGCCACTACAGCCCCAGAACCCCAGCCTGCCAGGGGCCACTATAGTGTTGACTGGCCCAGACTACAGGGGGCCACTACAGCCCCCGCACCCCAGCCGGCCAGGGGCCACTATAGTGTTGAATGGCCCAGACTACAGAGGGCCACTGGGCCACTACAGCCCCAGAACCCCAGCCTGCCAGGGGCCACTATAGTGTTGAATGGCCCAGACTACAGGGGGCCACTACAGCCCCCACACCCCAGCCTGCCAGGGGCCACTATAGTGTTGAATGGCCCAGACTACAGGGGGCCACTACAGCCCCCACATCCCAGCCTGCCAGGGGCCACTATAGTGTTGAATGGCCCAGACTACAGGGGGCCACTACAGCCCCCACACCCCAGCCTGCCAGGGGCCACTATAGTGTTGAATGGCCCAGACTACAGGGGGCCACTACAGCCCCCACATCCCAGCCTGCCAGGGGCCACTATAGTGTTGAATGGCCCAGACTACAGGGGGCCACTACAGCCCCCACATCCCAGCCTGCCAGGGGCCACTATTGTGTTGAATGGCCCAGACTACAGGGGGCCACTACAACCCCCCACCACAGCCTGCCAGGGGCCACTGCGCCCCTCCCCTACACAGCCGCGCCATGTGAGGATCTTTTTGTGTAGCGACGCGCATTGCGTCCTGTGTTTTAGTCTGATTAATGACAGATAGCAACTGATCATGCATTTAGATTGCCTCATTAATTGTAGATACTGCGGCAGCCGCTTGCTTGGCCTTGCCTACTACCCGATACAAAAACGTAACCTCTTCCGTTTCATTGAGACACTCTTCAATGGATTCATCATTTCTTGGTACGAGAATATTGCCGCTCGCGTTTTTAAATGAATGAATAAAAAGTTTCTTGAATTAATTTGACATTAATTGTCGTTTCGTCGGTTATCAGACACCCTTGTTAACACGGAGCAGTGGATCGCTGGTTGACACCGCTCGTTATTGGTACTAGGCGGGGGGGGCAGCTGTCTTACTTTGTCACGTGACATGTATCGCGAGTGAATCTTGTTGTTCTTGCTTTGACTAGACTCATCTGCATAAATCTCCTTCCATTCCCAGATAGCGCTGTCAAGAGTGCGCACTTGTTGGTTTGCCTGTTTGTTGTGTGTTTGTTTGTTTGTTTGTTTGTTTGTTTGTTTGTTTGTTTGTTTGTCTGTCTGTCTGTCTGTCTGTCTGTCTGTCTGTCTGTCTGTCTGTCTGTCTGTCTGTCTGTCTGTCTGTCTGTCTGTCTGTCTGTCTGTCTGTCTGTCTGTCTGTCTGTCTGTCTGTCTGTCTGTCTGTCTGTCTGTCTGTCTGTCTGTCTGTCTGTCTGTCTGTCTGTCTGTCTGTCTGTCTGTCTGTCTGTCTGTCTGTCTGTCTGTCTGTCTGTCTGTCTGTCTGTCTGTCTGTCTGTCTGTCTGTCTGTCTGTCTGTCTGTCTGTCTGTCTGTCTGTCTGTCTGTCTGTCTGTCTGTCTGTCTGTCTGTCTGTCTGTCTGTCTGTTTGTTAGTTAGGTAGTTTGTTTGTTTGTTTGTTTGTTTGTTTGTTTGTTTGTTTGTTTGTTTGTTTGTTTGTTTGTTTGTTTGTTTGTTTGTGTGTTTGTTTGTTTGTTTGTATGTTTGTTTGTTTGTTTGTTTGTTTGTTTGTTTGTTTGTTTGTTTGTTTGTTTGTTTGTGTGTTTGTTTGTCTGTCTGTCTGTCTGTTTGATTGTTTGTTTGCTTGTTTGTTTGTTTGTTTGTTTGTTTATTTGTTTGTTTGATTGATTGATTGTAAGGCATTTACCCCTTACTCACGTTACTCACCACTTTCAAATCTGATTTTTGTGTGAGGACCTCCCCCGCCTTCCCCACGGTTGTTAGAAGAAATTACTTTCACGTGTATTTGTGTATTTATATGTGTGTAAGAAACTTGTGTGTGTGTGTTGGGAGGGGGGGGGGGGGGGGGAGAGGGGTAATATTTCCACGATCTCCAAACATACTTTTGAGTTGCCAAATACAAAAGGACCAGACTTAACAGTCCTTCCAATTTTCAGCAAATTGCCAAATCCGTTGAGTATACGCATATGTTTAGTGGATAGCTCTGATAGCACTGCTCCGGCTAAAAAACTTTCCTATACGTACTGGTTTTGGTTCTGATACGAGTGATACGCAATGATACGGTTGTAACTTGTAACATGCCTCGAATGACTGACATTATTCGCAATTGTCAGCTTTTCTTCGTTGGTAAAATTGTACTCTCTGGCACTTGCATTTAATTGGCACAAGGTCTCAACTCAAATCCTCTAAGACCATCCCTGTGTCTGGGATAGGGTGGTAATATGTATCGCTTTCGGCGTGGCAGTCCCAATATTCAAGTCCCGCGTCCCGCCAACATACCAAGCGGGATACAATTATTGTCCCGCTTGGTAAAAAATATTGCGATTTGTAATTTACATTATCATAATTATATCTGCATTTCAGAACGTGCATATTAGCAAGTATCAACAAGTATACACGGGCCACGGGCGGCGTGTGTGTCGCCAAACCACTTCTCAAGCCCCAAAACTTATTCCTGAACAATTCTCGTCAGTGTTCCAATTATTTTTGGTGTTTTCTGGTTTTGCATTACAAAACCTGCAGTATTTTGGGATTCCATTCAGTCCGATATTGGTTTCTAAATCGCTCAAAACACACACTAAAAGCCAGATTTTTTTAAGCGCCTGCGGCGCCATTGATGGGGGGCTCTGAACCCCAAACACCCCCATGTGTCTTTTGTCTGGAAAGATGTGTTCCTCCAGCTTCCCGCTGAAGCGTATACGTACTGGTAAATTTAGCACTACACCACTGCTGACTTCTAACCATAAGTACTGCTGGTTAATAACGGTAAATAGTTGTTATTCAATAAATATAAAGTAATTCACAGAATTATTATCGTATTAATTTAGTCGTCAACCCACATCAGACTTGAGCTTCTGCGAGTGGAGACATCATACGACATTTGACGACTCCAAAGTCAGCGTTCTGTCGCAGTTATTTGTGTCACGGAAATCGTCAAAACTATTGGCGGCTTATCATTTAAAACACGTATGTATGCCTATATGAGTTGGACACAGACGTGTGGGCCTTGACAGTATTTGTTTTCAGGAACAAAAATGTGAATGTATAAACACAAAATTATCGCTCAAAATTAATGTATAGTTGATATTTTGTTTTCAATTTGTAAAAGTTTTTTAAAAGTAAATTAAAACAAATAACAAAAATACAAAAAATTGTCAGTATTCTCAACAGTATGACATTTTATAAACTAAAATGTTTGAGTTAATCTTTATAATTATAATATTATAACTTAGTTTGCCCCAACACAAGACAATCCTAACTGGGGTATTCAATCAACCTGTACAACATGTATGAACATTACTTACAAAAAATAAATCGGAAATATCATGTTTTCACTCTGTGAGTGAATGTCTATTTTAAGTTCTAACATTCATAATAATTTGTATATCTAAGCTTACACACGCGAAGACAATGCTTTGCATAAAACTCCCATACCACTGATGTCAAACAAAAACAATTTATTGCCTGTTGATATTAATTAAGTTGATCACCGAATGACAGTTGAAAGCGCATGCGCATTGTTGGAGGGGGGTGGGGGGGGGGGGGGGGGGCGAACCGCGAGTTGGGCACTGGCACTCGCTACGTCCGAGGCTAGGGATGGGGGACACGATACCGATAGATTCAATCAGTGATAAGGAACATTGTAAAAATAATTTTTAATTGTTGATTAGACAGCGATAAGGCGATGATTTTTATAATTAGTTATTTACCTTTTCGGCTTCCAATTATTATTGAGGGCAGTGGAGTCGAACTGATGAACATCACAAAACCCATCAGCCAACATTTCTTGCTGTAATTGATGGTTTGAGCTTCCAGAGAGCTAGAATAAAAAACCTGTGTGATGTTATCAACGAACGTCAGCCATGCCCCATGCATAATTTGCCGTTTTAAAATACTACGATAATAAATAAAAATAAATTGAAAAATCAACACCACAATAGAATATTTTCCCACTGGATGCTGTATATTTCGAAGCTTGTGTTTCAGTTATATGTTGCTATCTACTGTATCTTTCATCCTAGCATCGTGAGGTTGTAGTCCATAAATAACGAGTATTATTATTTTTATTATTTGTTGGTGAACGACGTCCTCGACAACTGTGATCATATTATGACGTCGGGTAAAGATAAGGAATATGTGAACAATAATCATCAATTGTAATTTATATAACACGGCGTAGTGTCGGTGGTCGATTAGGCACTGGTCTAGCTACAGCGGTTTCTGAGTTCCAGCTCCGAATCTCGGCTTGGGCTCTGCGGTTTCATCTTCACATATCACCCATTCATTGACTCGATCAGCATCGTTGCGGAAGTATGTGACATAAAAGCCAAATTGAAGTAACTTATCATCAACTTTTGTAATATAAGCTACTTCGTGAGTAGAAGTAGTAGTTGTAGTGGTGGTAGTGGTAGTGGTGGTAGTGGTAGTGGTGGTAGTGGTAGTGGTGGTAGTGGTAGTGGTGGTAGTGGTAGTGGTGGTAGTGGTAGTGGTAGTGGTAGTGGTAGTGGTGGTAGTGGTAGTGGTAGTGGTAGTGGTAGTGGTAGTGGTAGTGGTAGTGGTAGTGGTAGTGGTAGTGGTAGTGGTAGTGGTAGTGGTGGTAGTGGTAGTGGTGGTAGTGGTAGTAGTAGTGGTAGTGGTAGTGGTAGTGGTAGTGGTAGTGGTAGTAGTGGTAGTAGTGGTAGTGGTAGTGGTAGTGGTAGTGGTAGTAGTAGTGGTAGTGGTAGTGGTAGTGGTAGTAGTGGTAGTAGTGGTAGTGGTAGTGGTAGTGGTAGTGGTAGTGGTAGTGGTAGTGGTAGTGGTGGTAGTGGTAGTGGTGGTAGTGGTAGTGGTGGTAGTGGTAGTGGTTGTGGTAGTGGTAGTGGTAGTGGTAGTGGTAGTGGTGGTAGTGGTAGTGGTGGTAGTGGTAGTGGTGGTAGTGGTAGTGGTGGTAGTGGTAGTGGTGGTAGTGGTAGTGGTAGTAGTGGTAGTGGTGGTAGTGGTAGTGGTGGTAGTGGTAGTGGTGGTAGTGGTAGTGGTGGTAGTGGTAGTGGTAGTAGTGGTAGTAGTAGTAGTGGTAGTAGTAGTGGTAGTGGTAGTGGTGGTAGTGGTAGTGGTGGTAGTGGTAGTGGTGGTAGTGGTAGTGGTAGTAGTGGTAGTAGTAGTAGTAGTAGTAGTAGTAGTTGTGGTAGTGGTAGAGGTAGTGGTAATTGTAGTGGTAGTGATAGTGGCAGTGGTAGTGTAAGTAGGTAGTGGTAGTTGTGGTAGTCGTTGTAGTGGTGGTAGGCATTTATTCAGCAGTTTTGCTGTTTTCAATTATATATTTGACATCAACACTTCATGGTAACACAACAATCAACACTACATGGAACACAACAATCAACACTTCATGGAACACAACAATCAACACTTCATGGTAACACAACAATCAGCACTACATGGAACACAACAATCAACACTTCATGGTAACACAACAATCAACACTACATGGAACACAACAATCAACACTTCATGGTAACACAACCAACACTCAATTTCATAATATCTTAAATAACACACAATCCACAAATACGTAAATAATAACAAAAAATAAATTACTGCATTACAGAGATCTTGTCCAGAAATCGTAATGACATGTTGGATGAACTCCCCCTTTTTATACATCTATACTGACAACATTCCCTTCTAAATACATCAGTATTTCTTCAGTTTTAATTGCAGTATGTGGTCAAGTAAATATTGCCATGCCTTTAGAAAAAAATAGAATATTACCAAAATTATGTATAAACAAATTTTGTAACAGTAGGAACACGCTCCGCATTGACAGATGAGCGAACTTGTGGAAATCCAAAAATTATAAACATTCTTTTTAAAAAACTTGTAATTTTTAATGAATTTCTAAAAGTTGTAAATACACCTCACTGGGTGAATGTTGATGTGGCGGCATTTCCAGGTATTGTTGAGATAACTCTTCTTAACTCTACTATCAGACAGGGTCATATTTGCTTCCGAATAATGCAGGAAAGCCTGGGTAGTAGTTAACCCCGGGGTCAAATCAACATGGGGTTAGCGAGAGTTAAGAAGTGTTATAAAAAATGTACAGGAATGAGTTCCTTAAGGATGTCAAAATGTGGCATCTCAAATGTATAATATATATAAATATTAATTACGTTTCTTGAGCGTTTTTGTAAGTATCTTTGTTATTTTGTGACCTTTGACGGTTCCACCAACTGTGACTTGAATTTGTATCTTAAATGGTGCACAACCCTTAAATAAACGTGGTGTTCTTTTATCGACGTTAATTAATGTAAAAAAGAATTTTAAATTAAAACAATAACCTGAAATGGACTTTATTGTACGTAAATCACATATAAGAAACAATGCAAATACACTTACGGATATTTCAAAGCAGCAAAGAAAAAAAAATGGAAACTTCTCACCTTTATTAGCTTAAAGTGCAAAAATAGCGACCGAAGATGGATTTTAACGTTTAAAGCGTGATTACCCCTGATAAAATACAACTAACATTTATATTAAATTACTTATTCGTAATGCAGCATAGGGTGATATCCCCGAGAATGGCCAATTGTATCTCAAATAATTTAAAAAAATAAGAAAATAATACCAACAATTATAACCTAACATCAAACTTACTAATGTCTTGCTAGAAGACTCACAATATCTGTATTATTTGACCAAAATCTTTGGACACCGCTGGTTGGCTGTTCCACCACAGTTGTGTTAGCTAACAAATGAAAATAAAAATGTAATATTAAGTGGTACACAAAATCACTTTCAAATCTTCCGCACCATGGGGGAAGGGGTGGGGGGGGAGGGTTTCTATTAGCTGGCCCATAGTCTATGAGTCCGGTGCGGTCTGTTGTTATCGGAACAGAGTGCCCACGCTAGAGGGGTGCGAGCCACGAGTGGTTATCAGGAGACGTCTGCAGGGACCTTATCAGCCAGCTTCCGATCCAACCGACGCCCGCTCTTAGAGTCTTCTTTATTTTAAATGTTGGGTGGCACTTAAATAAACACGGGGCAATCGAAATCTTGCAGCTCGCTCTTTCCCTATCGAGGAGTGAAAAACCAAACAACGGGACGTTCGTCTCGGGAGACGGGACATTCGCAGGCATTAACAAGTACATCACAACATAAGGGAAGGAGATCTCGGAAGCCTTTGTGCGTGAGACTCAACACAACATAAGGGAAGGAGATCTCGGAAGCCTTTGTGCGCGAGACTCATCACAACAGAAGGGAAGCAGATCTCGGAAGCCTTTGTGCGCGAGACTCAACACAACAGAAGAGAAGGAGATCTCGGAAGCCTTTGTGCGCGAGACTCAACACAACAGAAGAGAAGGAGATCTCGGAAGCCTTTGTGCGTGAGACTCATCACAACAGAAGGGAAGGAGATCTCGGAAGCCTTTGTGCGCGAGACAACACAACAGAAGGGAAGGAGATCTCGAAAGTCTTTGTGCGCGAGACTCAACACAACAGAAGGAGGGAGATCTCGGAAGCCTTTGTGCGCGAGACTCATCACAACAGAAGGGAAGCAGATCTCGGAAGCCTTTGTGCGCGAGACTCATCACAACAGAAGGGAAGCAGATCTCGGAAGCCTTTGTGCGCGAGACTCAACACAACAGAAGAGAAGGAGATCTCGGAAGCCTTTGTGCGCGAGACTCAACACAACAGAAGAGAAGGAGATCTCGGAAGCCTTTGTGCGTGAGACTCATCACAACAGAAGGGAAGGAGATCTCGGAAGCCTTTGTGCGCGAGACAACACAACAGAAGGGAAGGAGATCTCGAAAGTCTTTGTGCGCGAGACTCAACACAACAGAAGGAGGGAGATCTCGGAAGCCTTTGTGCGCGAGACAACACAACAGAAGGGAAGGAGATCTCGGAAGCCTTTGTGCGCGAGACTCATCACAACAGAAGGGAAGGAGATCTTGGAAGCCTTTGTGCGCGAGACTCAACACAACAGAAGGGAAGGAGATCTCGGTAGCCTTTGTGCGCGAGACTCAACACAACAGAAGGGAAGGAGATCTCGGAAGCCTTTGTGCGCGAGACTCAACACAACAGAAGGGAAGGAGATCTAGGAAGCCTTTGTGCGCGAGACTCAACACAACAGAAGGGAAGGAGATCTAGGAAGCCTTTGTGCGCGAGACTCAACACAACAGAAGGGAAGGAGATCTCGGAAGCCTTTGTGCGCGAGACTCAACACAGCAGAAGGGAAGGAGATCTCGGAAGCCTTTGTGCGCGAGACTCAACACAACAGAAGGGAAGGAGATCTCGGAAGCCTTTGTGCGCGAGACATCACAACTCGAATCACGCAATTCCGAGACATTCACGCGGGAAGATGTGATTAGAGACAGGATTTATGTCTAACGAATGGTGGAGACACGTGAATAAATCTGTAGAGGCAGCACACTTGAAATATGATATAAAATATCGTATGCATAGAATTTTGATAGAAAATGTTTTTGAAATATAATTGAACTACGTATCCGAGCTTTTTTAATAGCCCCAACGTTACTAGTCGCATATCGAACTCAGATCTTATTTACCGAGGCGGTTTATGCTAGCTGTTTCATTGAAAATCAACAGTTTCAAGGTTGAACTCATTGGCGTGAGGGGAGGGGATTGGTCACCCCCCCCCCCCCCCCACCATTTCCCCTATTAGGGAGGTACGCATCTCTTCGTATTGTGGTGTTGTGTTGTTGTGTTTATGTGTTTTGTTATTTCATTATATAGTTGCCACTGACAATAATAACATAACATAAGTTGGGACTTGGATTCATCCATCTTCAATGTACTTATCTATCGAAGTCATCCAGTTTTTTTTATCCGTATCCACATTTACTTAAGTGTTTCTACTGTACTATTACACGCTGTTTGCTGCAATATATCTCTGATTCTAACTTTTCTACCAAGATTGAAATACCGACTTTACAGAAAAGCACACAACTTTTTAGACGTATTTTTTTTACTGCACCGAGCGTTGTTGTGTTGTCGTGTTGTTGCGTTGTTGTGTTGTGTTGTTGTGTTGTTGTATTGTTGTGTTGTAGTGTTGTTGTATTGTTGTTGTTGTTGTGTTGTTGTGTTGTTGTGTAGTTGTGTTGTTGTGTTGTTGCGTTGTTGTGTTGTTGTGTTGTTGTGTTGTTGTGTTGTTGTGTTGTTGTGTTGTTCTGTTGATCTGTTGTTCTGTTGTTCTGTTTGTTGTGCCATGTTTCATGGACCAGCTTGGCAGGATTGACAGTAGTTCGCACGCCCATAGCTTTCAAGGTTATTTGCCAAGCATTCCCAAGCACATAAATAATATTCGTTGCAGTTTTCATAAGCTGGTTATAAAATATGTTATCTATTTAGTATTTCTATCTTCAGTTGGTGTTTGGCGTAGTCGCCTTGCAACATATTGTGTTCATCTACAGTTTTGCAAAAGATCCCAAGGATACGAATAAAGGCTACGAATAAATACGTGTAAATTGCTTTTTATTATTCCCCTACCCACGCCCAAAAGAGAAAATAATTTAGGTTATTACGTTTTATGATTTTTTATAAATGCCATTTAAAAAGATGGGTTTGCAAATGTTTTATGAACATAAAGGCCCACACATTTCGAAACCAATACGTTTATTAAAAATACAACCATGCAAAAGTTAAGAAGTGTCAAACTCTTCCCGAGGGAATAAAACATCCGAAAGGTCAAAAGCGTCCTGTGAAGTATTTCAGCTATCGCCATAGCTACCGCTACAGCTACAGCTACAGTTGTGAAGCATTACAGCTACCGGCCTCAGAAACGCTTTAATGGCCTTGACGTGTTGTGCTTTAAAACAAACGCTCATTATGTCAATTGGAAGGAAATGAATGATGATTATTATTGTTATTATTATTGTTATTACTATTTTATTGAATGTATCACAATCATACAATCTCGGTCAAAACCGGTGTTAACATGTTATACGGACGTAATGTCAAGTATTTCCATGTGTCTACCTTATTTAACTTCACTAATCACATGTTACTAGTGTAAACAGTCATCAATCTCGGTCAAAGCCGGTGTTTACATGTTATACGGACAATACAGATGTAATGTCAAGTATTTCCATGAGGTACCTTGTTCAACTTCAGTCGTTACTGTCTTATCACTACTATTACTATTATTATTATTATTATTATTATTATTATTATTATTATTATTATTATTATTATTGTTAGAAATGTTAAGAAATTGTTAGGTAATTGTCAGAAATGTTAAAAATTGCTATAGTGAGGCCGGTTTATAAAAAAGGAAGCCACTACGAGTATTCCAACTATCGTCCAATTGCCTTATTGTCTGTAGTCGATAAGGTAATGGAAAGATATGTGGCTGATTGTTTAAATAACTATTTGACTAAATTTTCTATCATAAACAAAAATCAATTCGGCTTTCTAAAGGGGAAAAGTACATCTGATCTTTTACTGAAATTTTCTGATCTTATTAATTCTAAGTTAAATGAAAATTTTCATGTAGTATGTATGTTTGTGGACTTCACTAAAGCATTTGATACTTTAAATCACAAGAAATTATTGCAAGCATTGGACAATATTGGTGTGAGAGGTCCAATTCTACGGTGGTTTGAGAGTTATTTAGATAATAGAAACATAATTGTAAAAATTGGGGAGGATTATAGCACGGCTAAATTGATCAAATCAGGGGTGCCACAAGGATCTATCTTGGGACCATTGTTATACTTAGTGTATGTAAATGAGATGGCGCGAATTTTTAAGAAGTGTTTTGCATTTTTTTTCGCTGATGATTCTGCACTTATTGCGATTCACAAGAATATTCATACGGCGGAAAAGTATTTGCAAGAAGACTATATAAACTTGCTGAGGTGGACTCATGATGATGGCTTGATTGTAAATGCTATAAAAACTAAAATTGTACATATATCTACTCCTCTGAATACCAATCATAACTCGATAGTTAAAGTTATATCACACTCAGTCCAGTGCTTGCATAATACTTCTAACCAAAATGCCACGGACATAACTTGCAGTTGCGATCAAGAAATTGAGTCGGTGTACAGCCATGAGTACTTGGGTATTGTGATTGATAAATGCTTTTCTTGGGATAAACAGATTGCTAGGGTATGCAACCGGATTAGACCGTGTGCTGTGCAACTTTATCGTTTGAAGGATATTCTTCCATACAGTTTACTTCGCACAGTGTACATCGCCTTGGTGGAGTCTTTAATCTCGTACGCGGTGTTAGCCTGGGGAAATGCTTCTCATATGTATCTTAAACAAATTATTAGCTTACAGATCAGGATGATTAAACACATACTCCCAAATCACATAACTGACCATTGTTCCTCAAATCAGCTTTTTAAATTATTAGACTTGCTTCCTGTAAATTTTTTGTACATCTATAAGTTAATTATCAAATTCTATTTCACTAACGAATTCAAAATTGAAATTGACCATAGCATTTGTACAAGAGCAAAAGCCTCCAAAGTGTACAGAGTTCCCAATTTTATTAATAAATATGGTGAAAGATCATTGCATGTAAAAGTGCCTCAATGTTTTAATATGTTGCCAATGGAATTGAAAGATTTGGATAGAATGAATCAAGTAAAAATATCAGTAAAAGAGTTTCTTTTGTTACATTCGCTTTAATTTATTATATTTTCATTATTAGTATCGTCGGTGTTTTTGTCCTTGCCATGTATAGGCGTTCGTTAATTGCAGTGTGTAGTAATATGTAGGTGTTAAAGATAAGTTAGTGATTGTTTGTTTGTTTTGAATTGTAAGGTATTCTGTATATTGTATTTGCATTACGCAGCATGTTCATCTTTGTCCGTAACTTAGTCCATATTATTATTTTCATTGGTATATAACCCACAGACAAGCTATGTACTTAGCTTTGTGGGATATCGAATGTTTATTTAATGATTGTATTGTACAGAACATGGTTATCAATAAAAAAAAAAAAAAAAAAAAAAAAAAAAAGTTATTACTATTTATATTTGTATGACAATGATTATTATTATTTTTATTGTTGTTATTGTTATTGTTATTGTTATTGTTATTGTTATTGTTATTGTTATTGTTATTATTATTATTATTATTATTATTATTATTATTATTATTATTATTATTATTATTATTATTATTATTATTATTATTATTATTATTTTTATGATTATTATTATTATAATTATTATTATTATTATTATAATTGTTATTATTATAATAATTATTTTTATTATTTTTCATTGATTCATGAGTAACAGCCGTGATTACAATAGCCTTGGCTATGTTTATGCGTTATAGGGTCAAGGTCAACTGCACTACAGTCAATGCAAACTTTCATTAAAATTATGAATCAATAATTAATATATTATAAAACGTTTTATCAATTAACTGAGAAGTTATAAGTTCGACTCGACTTCGACGTAGAAACATATAAACCGTGGTTATAACTTTATAATAATAGAATGAGTTAGACCCCTCAAAGGGGGTTAGTATATATCTATGTATGAACACTTTAAGTGAAACCCCAGGGCCTGGATTCACAAAGATGCTTAACTCTAAGTTGTCCTAAGTTAGGCAAATCCTAGCTAGATGAATCAAGATAAATCATCTCTGGGTATTACTACACATGCACAAATAAAATATTATTAGTTAAACTGTTGATATTTTACTATATTTTATCTTTATTACATTGCAGAATGACATATGAATGATTTATATCACTAAGATTTGCCTAAATTAGGACGTCTTAGCACTTAGGCACCTTCGTGAATCTGGGCCCAGGGGTTTAGTCCCAGAGAAGCACATTGTGACGGCTATATGGATACTTCTAATAGTTGACCAGGACTTGAATATCAATTGACAGCCAAGGTAGAGCGAGTATAAGACGCCTATAGCTCAGAGCGGGCCTACCAGCATAGGGCGACGCCAGCAGCAGTCATTTTCTTTCCATTGACTTCCCGCGCTATTTTTCCCTTATCTGCCGGTCTTGTGTGCGACGCAGGAGCTAAGCCGGGGGGGGGGGGGCCCTCCCCTCTCTGGGCGGCTGCGTGAGGAGATAAGGCAGCAGCCCTAGGGAGGGGGAGAACAAATAGGAGCCGTGGGTGTATTGCAAGAGGTCCGCGCGGGTTAAAGGAACACAATCTCGCCCCGAGTCAAGTACAAGAGGGTGTTGGTCAAAGGTTCTCGTAACGGTGCAGTTGCAATATTAAAACAGCGACAAATTAACGGTTTGTGGTAATATCTTGAAAACGCTACACAATAATGAAAAAGAGACAAATGTTGGGAATGTGGTTTCGTAAGAACTGTTTAACACAATTTGAAATATTGAAATCATAACAGTTGTAATTAGGGCAGACAATTAATTATTTAATTAGCTGCCCTAATGGCAACCGTGATGCTTGCAATATTTAAAACTATGTTAACCCAGTTTTAAGTTGTTACACAACTGCATTCCCGAGATTTGTCACGTTTTTAATAAAATAAATTCATATTTAGAGTCTACCCACTCAGTAACAATAAGACTGGAGGACTTAAATAATTAAATTAAATCAAATTGTTTAAAGCGACTAAGCCAACCATGTAAGCACATTGTTCTGTGTGTTATATCATTGTGTAGCGTTCTAAAAATTTAATTAAAACAACGTTACTTAGGAGTGTTTTTTACAGTGAGGCTACTCTTAGCGCAATGAATAGTCAGCACAATTGTCGGTTATGTATTGATGTCTTGGGAATACTACAAGATATTTTAAGACTCGTACCCAGGATTTGGATTTGTATTAGCTAAATAATGAATCGAACAACTTTCAAATTATGTGAATGTTACGATTGTAATTTCTATAATGAGTTAAATGTATAAATTATTTTGTTGTTACAGAACCGTTAAAAGTAAAGTATTTGTAAATTTGTAAATTCGTTGTTTAGCTTATACACATTCAAATCCAGGGTATGTAAAGGTCTCTCACACCAAGAAGTAAGATAGTTTCAGGGGAGTCAGGACCGCCCACAATTAGCTTCAACTTAACAAGTGGGAATCACTAACGTTTTTCCCGATTATCTAGCACACTTTGATTGCGTTAAGTTTTTTTGACGGAAATCTGCTTGCGCGTTTTCTTGTGCGTTACTGTCAAAAAACTTACACCACCAAATTGTACTAGACAATCGGGAAAAAACGTAAGTGATTCGCGCTTGTTAAGTTGGAAACTAAATGTGGGCTGTCCTAATACAATCCTACTTCTCGCTGTGTGAGACCTATATCACCAAATGGAACAGTAATTTTGGTATCAGTTTTCAAAATCTTTGAAACGTAGTCAAGATAGCATTCAAAAACTTATTTTGATTTGTTAAGACAGCCCTGGCACAATAGATTTGCATAATTGATGAGGATTGAAATGTTGGCATATGACGTCATTAGAATAAAGTTGGTATAGTTTCTCGATTGCCAATTGCAATTGAACATAAAAGCCCGTACACGCTGATATTTATGTTACATTATATTCGTTAGGTCACTTTTTGTCTTTCCAAGGTTCTTTCTTTGTAAGCTCAATAAAAACTTTTTACGATCCGTGAATTTCCTAATACTTACAATAATAATATCATAAGACAGTGGTCTATTCGGGGTACCTTTTCATATAACATTTTGATGTATAAGGTTATTACTGTTTTCATGTAACTTATTATAATGTTATCACAAACTGAAAATGTTCTCAGTAATATTACTATCATTTTTCCAATTCCTAATCATCCAAGATTATTCCATCAAAACTAAATCAACGCGCACAGCTTCCCCCACCTCCACGGTGAAAGTTATGGATGATTCACGGTTATAAATAATGTTTGTGGGTTGAGTTCACGGCCATGCCACCATTATCTTTACGAATACACCAATGCATAAGAGGTATAAATACATTTAATTGAACTAGAGGAGTATGTAGTTTAGCTCTACCACATACCAGGCCCTTCCACTATAGGGATGTACCGCGCAGTGAGGGGTGGTAACACCGCAGTGGAGCACACGAACCCTCCTGGCGGCAGAGATTGTAACTAGGGGAGTAGGTAGGCTACTACATACCCGGCACCTCCACCATAGGGATGTACCGCGCAGTGAGGGGTGGTAACACTGCAGTGGAGCACACGAACCCTCCTGGCAGCAGAGATTGTAACTAGGGGAGTAGGTAGGCTACTACATACCCGGCACCTCCACCATAGGGATGTACCGCGCAGTGAGGGGTGGTAACACCGCAGTGGAGCACACGAACCCTCCTGGTGGGAGAGATTGTAACTAGGGGAGTAGGTAGGCTACTACATACCCGGCACCTCCACCATAGGGATGTACCGCGCAGTGAGGGGTGGTAACACCGCAGTGGAGCACACGAACCCTCCTGGCGGGAGAGATTGTAACTAGGGGAGTAGGTAGGCTACTACATACCCGGCACCTCCACCATAGGGATGTACCGCGCAGTGAGGGGTGGTAACACCGCAGTGGAGCACACGAACCCTCCTGGCGGCAGAGATTGTAACTAGGGGAGTAGGTAGGCTACTACATACCCGGCACCTCCACCATAGGGATGTACCGCGCAGTGAGGGGTGGTAACACCGCAGTGGAGCACACGAACCTTCCTGGCGGCAGAGATTGTAACTAGGGGAGTAGGTAGGCTACTACATACCCGGCACCTCCACCATAGGGATGTACCGCGCAGTGAGGGGTGGTAACACCGCAGTGGAGCACACGAACCCTCCTGGTGGGAGAGATTGTAACTAGGGGAGTAGGTAGGCTACTTCATACCCGGCACCTCCACCATAGGGATCCCAGCAAACACACGACTGTGGGTAGAGTTCGGTAACAGTGCGGGAAACGTATGGACACTGCCGTCGGAGTGCGGGGTGTGGGACCGCCTATATTTGACTGTGTGGGCCGTGTATGGGGTAAGTGTGGGTTTTACATATACATTTTCGACAGATTTTTCCCACAGTATACCCACACGGGCCCGGTGCTCTGACACCCCTAGGGGATCTAACCAATTAATCATGTGGGGATTGTGTATGGGTAAGGTACATATTTCCCCAAACAAAACCACACTGGCACAGTACATTTTCCTTCGTTGATCCCATACAGTTATTGGAGCAAAGAATATTGCGATTATCCCCGCATTAAGTCACGTGTTATAAATGATGATGCACAGTTGAACTTTAATTTCTAATAATACATCGTTGAGACAATCACAACATCAAAGAGTAAGCAATAGTTTTCAACTTACCGATTTAATTCGTACCATTAATTTTGAGATAAGTCATTCCAAAACCTCACAAATCTGCTCAAAAACGAAATCGTAGCCCCACCGGCCACTAGTAGCCTATATTTTATAAGTCTTCCATCTCCATCTCTCTATTGTGATCGTGCATTTGATAAGATTTGAAACTGTGGTGAAAATGTGTGCATTTTCTAGATTGTGCCGAATTACGTCGTTCATTTTAGAACCTTTAAAAATGAATGGACCCGTGACAGGATTGGAAAATATGCATTTATATGAGAGGGTGTATCCCACCTTCCTGTATCCCTATTCCACCTTCCTATGCCACTTTCCATTGAATGGCAAAACCAACATTATCATAGCGTGCGTCTTCATAGATTCATATTGAAATAAATCTATAAAATAAAAAAATACCTCGTTGTTCTAGTACGTGTGTGGCTTGTTGGATCTAGTATGTTTATTCATGCTTCCAATGTAGAAGGTCTAGGGTTCGGTTCCCGGTTTGGGCATGAATTTTCAACATTTGAAGTTGCTATGTCTATCTGGTGTAAATGTAAACGGAGCCGTCAGGAACGATGACAGTAAATGTGTAAAATATGTCCCCCACTGAAAATCATGTCTTACTGAGTGGGTTGAGTGGTAGACTATAAAAAATAAAATTGAATTTATTTAATGTGCATACAAATTATTTTTTAATGTCTGTCAAAAACGTGTGAATCACCATCCATACGGGCAGGCGGTTGTGTTCATCAAGTTTGAACATTCATCGGGCATCGATCGGAACATAATTGGGTAAGTTCATCTTCTTATGCATATTACACGGCAGACTAAAGCACATTCTGTTGATAGTTTGCGCTTTATGGTATACAACTTAACCTAGCCTAATAATGTTATTAGTTATTACAGTTTTACGGTTTGAACATGGAGTTTGAATATTGCGCCCAAGTAGCGCTGCGCTTCGAAAGCAGAGAAGGCAGTGCACCGCATGGAGAAGGAGCAATGGAGGATGTGATTTTGACTGGAGTGACGATAGCGTAAGCCGGAAAAGCGGAAAGGTAAGAGTGGATGGCTTTGACTACTTATTTACAATGCAACATTGGTCCCTGCATTATTTCTCTATGCATTGGTCAATAACTACGGAACTATTTGAATATAGTTCAGTAATATTCTCGAATAGGCCTAGGCCCTAGGCCTAGGGCCTACATAACCATAGGGCCTACCCTCCCTAGGCCCTAGCATGCTTAGGCCTAGCCTAGGCCTAGGACATTTCAGATTTCATGTAGGCCTAGGCCCTATCACAACCAACTGTTGTATTGTGCACAGACATCATTTGCATGTAGGCTAGCTAGGGCTAGCTTAGCTATCGCTAAAATTCATGAAAAACCAAGCACATTCTCAGCAATGAAGGGCTTAGGGGATCACTTTTGTACAAATCTTCTTAGGCCTAGGGCTTAGGCCTATCAGGCTCGATTTTTAGACGAAAAATTCAATCAAATCGAAGATTAGGGTTAGGCCTACTAACCTCTAATCTAATTGTAGGCATAGGCCTATTCTTTATTTCACATTGACCGGTATCCTGATGCCTAGGCTAGGCCTAACATAGATGTTGCTCATGCTAGGTGCCTTGGCTAAGCCTAGACCAATCAAGTTTAGTTCCTTTCATAGGCCTACGCTAAACAAGCGCCAACTAGGCCTAGGGCCTACTCGGTACTAGGACCCAAATTCAGCTCATGCTTACAAACATACCCTAGGCCTGATCTAAATACTACGTTTACGCCCTTCCTACGTTGGGTATTTGGGGAATGAATGTGACTTTGTTTTTTTCAACGAAATTTAACAAAAATCACTTTTTCATGTTACCTGTTACTGTATCTTTCCAATTATGTAAGGCGCATGCTTCAAATAGTACGTATTTATGTTTTAAATCAATTTAATTATGTTGAATTGGTTAAAGCCTATGTCTATGCACGCCATTCACCATTAGCAACATGCACACAGCCTACTACAATCAGCTGTTCTACGTTGATTCAGTAGCCAACGTATGAAATGAAACCGAATATCGCCCGCAAACTTGAAGAAGGGGTAATTTATTTTTTGGGTATAAATTTGTTTTAAAATAATAACCCCTTCTTCAAATTACCCCTTCTTCAAATTTGAAGAAGGGGTAATTTATCGAAAATACTGTGATTATTATACAGTAACTTATGTTTAAGTTGGTGCATCTGCTGATAACAAAGAACCAAAGCACTTATTTTGCTGCAGAGATATTTATCTTCATCCTAGTGTTGAACAATGGCGAATGGCGTGCATAGGCCTAGGCATAGGCTCTAGCTAATTCAACAGAATTAAATTGATTTAAAACATAAATACGTACTATTTGAAGCATGCGCCTTACATAATTGTAAAGATACAGTAACAGGTAACATATAAAAGTGATTTTTGTTAAATTTTGTTGAAAAAAACCAAGTCACATTCATTCCCCAAATAGCCTACCCTACGTTGGGAGAAGATTTCAGACTAGGTTATGCCGAGGGCCTTCTCTATCTACTGGCTAAGTAGGCCTATCTGTTGTAGGCCCTATCACACAAATCTAGTCCACGTAGGGTACTAGCTAGCACAGGCTGAGATGGAAGTGGGAAGTATGCCTAAGTTACCTTGTTCAACGTAGCCAACAATGTAATGGCTGTTGTTGTGACCAAACCATGGTATGTAATAAGCTTTGCACTGAAATATAGACCTACCCAAAGAGCATGACTCGACTACGTAGGGCTATATCCGACACTTTCCACACAGTTTTGAAACTATGTACACGTCAAATCGGTTCCACGATGTGTGCGCAGATCCAAACCCATGTATATGTCTGATCCGTGCGATGCGTCCGTTTTTTTATCTATTCAATCACAACCCATATCTTATGCGACTGATGAGATGGTGCGCGTGATGGGTCAATGGGTCAATCAATCATTAGTCAATCGTGATGTGGGGTGGTATTCGTACATAGCCTAGCTGTCACTGCTATTTTCCGCTTTTCGATTTTAATCTTATTAAACTTAAGTTCATTTATACCAAATATTCAAGACCTAACTACCTAATACTAAATACTGTAATAGACGCTATCGCTTAATACAGGAAACTGGTCCAGTTTAACACCGAGCGCATACTGAGCGCATGGCGACACAAGTTCACGTGTAAAGTGAACACCAAGCCTCTAGATAGCCGCTAGATCGCAAGCCAGTCGATAACAAAATTTGGCAGCTTTAAATGCAGTGAGTGAAATTCGCGTCGATCATTCACCTAGTTTAACTCCAAGCCGCTAGGCCAGCTGTCTTCAAAAATCGACGGAAGCTTCCTGTATTAAGCGATAGTGCCTATTACAGTATTTGTTATAGTCGATTTACAGCTACGCGTTGCGAGCGAAGCGAAGGCGCGAGCTCCATTCAGTGGTCGAGTTTGCGTGAAACTATTAACTTCTTTGCGTGAAACTCGGCCGCTGATTGGAGCTCGCGCCCTCACTTCGCTCGCAACGCGTAGCTGTAAACGTACCATTAGTTTACTATAATAATGGAATTTCTTAAAACTTGTTGACTATTGAGTAGGCCTTTGTTAAACCTATTGTGCAGGATTTTTATGTCAGATCTAAAATGCTTTGTTGTAAATTGATTAACATCTATTTTGTTTGTATCACAAAACTAATAATTACATTATTGGGAACAGATTTATTTTCTTCTGGGTTGTTTCGTCGTGTCGGTACACAGTTTTTACTTAATGTTTCGCCACCCATGTTGTTAGGGGTGGGGTGGGGAGAAGGCATATCAGGTTTAACATTATTGTGTAGGCCTGCTTGCTTTTGTAAATGGGCTGTTAACATTTAAGAAACTAACACACTTTTTGCTATACGTAGTGCCGAGTCCAAATACTGCATTAAACCCTGGACTCAGTCTCCCCTTTAAACTCAGAAAATGTGATGATGTAGGAGCATTTTTTTAGGCTAAACTGAACACTAAAACTAACCTATTCCGATAAACAAAAGCCGTTTCCAAGTAAATTGTTGTAAAATATGTAGCTAGGTAGGTGAGGTACACTATAGGCTAAAGGGTCAAAATACATCTGCACCTCATTCTTTCTCTAATATTCCTACTCATCATGTTCATGTGTAAGCTAATGGAAAATTATTTTTTTAAGTTGCTGCAGGAGTGACCCGGCCAAACATCAAAGTTTGTGATGTGGAAAATGTTATCAAAGTATGGCTGCGCAATGCCCGGGATATGGATGGAGGACGGGGTTCACGCTTGAAAAAAATCAGTGCCAGTCCAGTTTCCCAAGTCAAGTACCACAAATCAGCCAGAAGTAGTGTCAGAACACGAGGCTGATGCTCATCACCAGTTAGAAGATGAAGAGGAGACTCTTGAGGAGGAATGAGGCCCACAATTGGAAGAAGAACCAGAACCGGCCCACTCATCCAAGTTCCATCGGAAGAATGGGAATCCATACTCAGACTGTGAAGGTTATTAGTAAACTATCTCAATTTTATGTGCCTGCGTGTCTATTTTACGTGGCGATGCATGTGAGGGTGAGGGGGCGTTGAGTGTATCTGTCGAGCGGGCGGCAGGCTGGCAGCGGCAATAAGTGGAACTGAAGGTCGCTCACTCGCTCGAGATTGGCCCGCTGTGGGACGCACTTGGTATCTCCAAGAGCACCGGGAAATTGCAAAATAAAGCAAAATACGTAGATAGGTTATCAGTCAAATTTCAGGATCTGTTCATCATTAGTACGTTTTCACGCTTAAGACGTCGATTTATTAGTGGCATCGTCGAATCGGACGAATCTCCATGAGAACAATGTTAACTTACTGAATAATTATTTAACGATAAGGTGAAGTTTTGTTTACTGGTACTTGAATCATTATTTAAATGAACAACATTATGATTATAGCGTTTTTCTTGTTGTTATAGTTCAGAAATCTAATGTAAACACAGTTCATCTTCATCAAGGATATTCTAATTTAATGAATATTAAAATTGGTTTTTTCCTTGCGTGGTATTTACCAACTACTCGACTCGACTCGAATTTGAAGTACTTGCACATACCTAGGTGGAACTCATTATATCGTAGTTATTAAGCACGGTAACAATCATTTGTTCCTAATCAGAAACTGCTGTTCAAAGTGGATGTCATGTACTGTATTTTGTATTTACTATTATTGATGTAAGTTTATACTGTTTATATTTCCTTAATTAAATACGCAATTAGATATATTAGTTGAATACTGTATTGATATTTAGTTCAACTGATCATTAGCACCCTATCTCCTGGTTTTTAATTTCCAATTCATTTTACAATCTATAATGGTTTTCCATATAGGCCTACATCTTTAATCTTATATATCATAAGAATAAATATCTTTGAGGACAGAGTGAGAAACTACACAGATGTACCCTAATATATATATATATGTGAGATGTTGAAGATTTACTGTAAGATTTTACAGTAGGCCAATTACAAAAAAATACAATGATTTTTATAAGGTAATTAAATTATGCAGTTTTGGTTTACCATCAGCAGGTCAATATATGTATTGTGCTTTTGGCTTATGGTGTGTACAATTTGTATATTTACTGTGAGGTGACTACTAATGCCTGGTTTTTCAATCGGTTAACGGGTCTTTAACGGGGCCGTAATTTGTAACCCAGAAAACCGTATGCAGATAATGAATGTCGGCTAACGGGCCCGTTAATGACGGATTGAAAAACCGGGCCTAAGTTTAAGTCGAATATGATTAAATCATACTGCCCAGTGGAAGTACTGTCCATGTAAGCTGTTATATAGCTTGCAGACATTCAAGCTTGGTTTTTTGTGGCTTGAAGTAGGTACATCTTATTTGTACTGTTTGGTTTGATTGGCAATTACAATATTTTCAGTGTATTTTCTCAATCAAGCATGCTCATTACTTATTGAATGAAGTGCTCAAACTACGGTATGGACAAAATGTAATTAGAAATGGATTTTTTTAAGTACAAATTTGAATATTTTTAATCAAATTGTTTCTAGTCCACATGCATGTTATTCACTAAATTACTATCAATTCTGTACTGATTAAGACTAGACCAACAAGCCATTACAATACAGGCTCCATAAAATAAATAAATTTGTATTTTTAGCGTATACGGCCACTTATAAGTTACAAATACTTATTTTCAGTGGGGGACATTTATACAACTTATACGTTGCGTTACTATGGGGGCTCCAAAGTCGCATTTACATGTATAGGTCAATAATGCTAAGATCAAAATTGAAGTCAAGTGCCAAAATAAAAAAAAATATAAGCCTGAACCGGGATTTGAACTCAAGACCCTCTGCATTGGAAGCACGAATTAATTCCCACAGTACCACTAGACCAACGAGCTTCACAGCTAGACGAACGAGCCGCAGGGAACTAGACCAACAAGCCATCACATGTACGTATAATGCTTCTATAGGACGGTTCTATAATTAGTAGAAATACAAAGATTCCAGGGAATGACGTACTATCAGTGTACGTGTTTACTCACGTGCGCGTAGTATGCTATTCCATGGAATCGTTAAAATATTTCTACCAATATTATTGATATCGGGCACAGTGCATAATCAGGGATTTAACACCACAGGAAAAGTATGTATACCGTGCTGGCAGTGCGTGGGGTGCACCCAGGAATTTAGCTATCTGTGCGGGTGCGGTATGGGCAGTGTACCTACACAGTGCTTGAATACTGCGGGCCAACCCTGCATGAAACCCACACTGTGGGAATAGTAGTTATACCATGCGGGTAATGTGTGGAATAGAACTAGGGAGCTGGCATGGTATGGGAAAACCCGCATTCATCCCGCACTCAACTGCGGGTAGGACCGCATGGGTCCCGCTACAGACCCGGTTATCACTTTCTCAAGGGGCCAGTACGGATTACCCGCACCAAACCCGCATGGGAAGGTACTGCGGGTTTACTGCGGGAACCGCCACTTGTGTTTGCTGGGATGTACCGCGCAGTGAGGGGTGGTAACACCGCAGTGGAGCACACGAACCCTCCTGGTGGCAGAGATTGTAACTAGGGGAGTAGGTAGGCTACTACATACCCGGCACCTCCACCATAGGGATGTACCGCGCAGTGAGGGGTGGTAACCCTGCAGTGGAGCACACGAACCCTCCTGGTGGCAGAGATTGTAACTAGGGGAGTAGGTGGACTACTACATACCCGGCACCTCCACCATAGGGATGTACCGCGCAGTGAGGGGTGGTAACACCGCAGTGGAGCACACGAACCCTCCTGGTGGCAGAGATTGTAACTAGGGGAGTAGGTAGGCTACTACATACCCGGCACCTCCACCATAGGGATGTACCGCGCAGTGAGGGGTGGTAACACTGCAGTGGAGCACACGAACCCTCCTGGTGGCAGAGATTGTAACTAGGGGAGTAGGTAGGCTACTACATACCCGGCACCTCCACCATAGGGATGTACCGCGCAGTGAGGGGTGGTAACACTGCAGTGGAGCACACGAACCCTCCTGGTGGCAGAGATTGTAACTAGGGGAGTAGGTGGACTACTACATACCTGGCACCTCCACCATAGATACCTACGCCTTAGACTGTGAGCCCGCCAGGCCTGTGTCCCAGTATAAGCTCTATACGCTCTTGTGATTAAGTGATTTAACATGAATACAAACAAAATTTGAATAAGGTACTAAGAGAGGAAACATAACGAAAGAAATGAGGAAAATAATATTATATGAAATACCACTTTGTCTTTACATAGTTTATTGCCCATGGGTAGTCTCACTGCAAATTGTGCCAAATTAACGTGTATGTTAGTTATATGGTGAGAACGCTACACAATATTTTAAGTGACAAATGTCCAATCAATTGGTTTTGTCCCTCTTGACAATCGTATGATTGAATATTTGAAATTTTGTTAACCCAGTGTTTAGTTCATAAAAATTACTTTTCCGACATTTGTCAGTTTTCAAATATTATGTAGCATTCTCAAAATACAACTAAAATCACTAGTTTTTGGCGTGGTTTTGACAGTGAGACTATTCGCATTATCAACGTATGGAGTGGGAAGAGCAAAATATTGGAGATCCTAAACATGACATAGGATACATGATTGGTTCACTGAAACACAACCATATCTGTCCACCAATAACTGCGCTTGTGAGCGGAAGAGACGTGGTAAGGTTACAAACAAGCACTGTTGGAGCAATCTTGTTTATAAGAACATCTAAAGTAGTAATTGGTTTTGATAAAAATTCTGATAAAATATATTTTGAGATCTCTCATTAAATCTGAAGTTTAGCAAAGATGAAAACTAAAAAAGTTGAACTTTCGAAGGAAAGATGGTGGCACGTCCCCTGCTTGAAGTTTGACATAGTTGGTCTGCGTCATTTTACGTTTCTTTTTGAGGCTTTAGATGCGGGACGTAGACGAAGAGGAAGGGAGGGGGGGGGGGGGGGTAAGCCAGACAGAGAGAGAAGAGCGAGGGAGAGAGACGGGAAATCGGTCGATATCTCATTTATAGCAAAATAATAGAATTTATGAGGAGCTCGTAGGAAGCAGAAGAACTTGAGACCCCCAACCCCCAACCCCCAACCCCACCCAACCACCACCCTAACCCCCACACAATCTTCACAGGAGCAGGATGAAGAACCTAGGGGGTTGCTTGCACACACTTCGAGGCAACACCCATTAAATATCTTAACATGCGTAGGCCCAACCCCACACACACATTCATTACCTGAACTCGACAATAAGTTTGAAACTTTATAGAAACAACACTGCAAGTTGCCAAGTTTCGCTAGCTTTCACGTTTCCCTGTGAAGGGCCAAGTCATTAAGTGCCTGGCGTCGCGTCTACTATCACTGAACTAGACTCAATCGTGTAGTTATCGTACCCAAGCACCAGCTAATGAGGCTGTGATATATATATATGTATATAAAGTAAGAAAACATTTTTAGGTAAAACCAATCCAAAGTTTATTTATAATAATATGTCAACGTTTCGACGACTGTAGCGTCGTCCTTTTCAAGACATACAAACACAAATAAAAAACCACAAGAACTAAAAAACACTTGCATGTAAAATCAAAAACACTGCCACAGCGATCTGGGTAGCTCTAGCAAGCTCTTTGCATTTGTTTTTTTATTTCATTTTTTGGTTGTTGTGGTTTTTTATTTGTTTTTGTATATCTTGAAAAGGACGACGCTACAGTCGTCGAAACGTTTACTTATTATTTTAAATAAACTTTGGATTGGTTTTACCGAAAAATGTTTTCTTACTTTACATTTTGAAACCAACAAAATCTAAGAAATCAAATAGATATATGTAGTAATATGTTCTTTCGGTTCTCAGCCTCTGAAACCAACGGATCATCCTGAAGATGGCAAATGCGATTTTGCCGAAACGTCGAGACAATGACAATGGCCCATTTCTGGGCCAGCAACCAGTGTCTAGAGAGCACGTTACGTGGACAGCAACCCGAGAACCTATTACTATAATTTCTTCAGTTCGCGAAAACCTACAGAATAATATATATATAAAGTAAGAAAACATTTTTCGGTTAAACCAATCCAAAATTTTATTTAAAATAATAAGTCAACGTTACAAAAAAGCACATAAAATATTTTCTTACTTAAATTTTGCAACCAACAAAATCTAAGAATTCATATATATATATATATATATATATAATATATATATAT
>OX246740.1:21331491-21387585 GCA_945910005.1 Isoperla grammatica
ACATGATATGGTAATTTTTTCGTTTGTAAAATTATGTTTGCACGATTGTTTTTGGTTTTACACTATGTGATAATTATGTAATTATGTATTTTCCTAACTGTTCTCAATAAAGTCAAGTCAAGTCTCTCTCTCTCTCTCTCTCTCTCTCTCTCTCTCTCTCTCTCTCTCTCTCTCTCTCTCTCCCGCACAGAACAGCGTTACAATTGTAAGCGCACCATGGCAACCAGAAGTAATATGCTAAGTGCAAATCTCTCCAGTCGCACCTGTCGGGTAGGCAACCGGGCGTTCACCTGTTGACTACAAGATTAATGATTGAACAGCGTGACGTCATACAAATCTAGACTACATTAACTCACCATGACAGAAAAATACAACTTTGTAACTGGTAGAATAGGCTGCCCCAAATACGATCATTAATAACAGTGATATGTTGTGTTATGTGTAGGAACAATACGGCTGTTGTTTGGCACAGGCAGCCCCACCATCATCGCCTCACATGTGTGCGTTTCATTTTCACAAGGGTTTTAGGTTATATGTTGAAGTTAAACCGTTTGTGCGTATAATATGTCATACGGAATTGTTACTTTATACTTAATTGGATCTTTTAAATCAAAGGTGTGTAGCTTTTTTGATACTGAGACATTTTGGAATCTCTCTCTCTCTCTCTCTCTCTCTCTCTCTCTCTCTCTCTCTCTCTCTCTCTCTCTCTCTCTCTCTCTCTCTCTCTCTCTCTCTCTCTCTCTCTCTCTCTCTTTCTCTTTCTCTTTCTCTCTCTTAGGACCTTAGGACTGACTATGACTCATGACCTTTCCTGGACAGAACACGTCCAAAACGTATGTCAACAAGCGTATGCCGCCCTCCACTCATTGAATAGACTTAAAAACTTCCTTCCGACTAGACTAAAGACAATGTTAGTGCAATCTCTTATCATTCCTCACTTCGACTACTGTGACTTTGTATAGAATGACCTGACCGAAGACTTAGCAATTAGACTCCAAAGGGCACAACCACAAAAAAGGCACAAAAAAAAGGGCGAAACCTTCACTCCGTATGCCTTGTACACAAGATACTTTCAACATCGTCACCACCTTATCTCGCATCTAACATTCAACTTCTACACTCAAACCACAAATTTAATACCAGATCTAAACTATTTTCCAGTATAAGAAACGTAGCGGCAAATGCAGATTTCAAAGCCATTGATGGTCTGTGGGGGTTGGCCACGCGTCAGTCATAGCCACATGCGGTAGATGGCTTACAAGTACGTCGACCCATCCCGGACGGGTGCGACATCATTTTCTAATAGCCTAAACTTTTAACATATTGTATAGGGTGTGCGAAAATAACACCATGTTTTGCTAAAACTTGCAGTGTTGTGTGCAACACCACGATTATTACGCACTTATCACTAATGACTATATAATAACAATAATATATAACTATGGGTAGGCTTACATGAGTCATTTACAGATCATTATAAAAAATACAGCGTTACACAGAACACAACAAGGTAACCAAAAGCGTACACAACCCGTATCACACGGTAGCTCCTGTCTGTCGTAAATACAGCAGCGAACTGAGCCCAAGTTGCTGAGACAAATTGGCTGTGTTGTGACAGTCGATGCATCAGTGATTGGCGTGTCCACAAAGACAGGCTAATAACATGTCAACTCTCGGTCTTTGAATGCGCTTGAGGTGCGCTACGTTTCTTATACTGGAAAATACTTTAGTTGGGCACGCATATCACATTTCCATTTACAGAACTAATCTTCTTGACCACTCATTTACAATTCACGCTATTCGAATTTGGAATGCTCTTCCGACAGACATCAGAGACAAATTTAAGAATAATTTTAATGCTTTTCAGAGTGCCACTATATCATATTATTCTAGTCGTATATATAATATAATGATAATGACGCTAATAAAGCCAAATAGTGTCAAAACAATCAAAACATTGTCGATTGCCATTGGTTTTATAAGCTGGGTTATTTTGTTATGATATCTTACGAGGATGTCCTCGTTAATCGTTATGATAGCTACTCATTACTATTACGAAACGGAATGATAGTGATGGATAAATGCGGTGAATGAATGGCAAACTTTTATTATTGTTTATTTTATTTTCAAATTTACATCTACTATTAATTCTCTATAATCTACCTGAGGCGTATTATTTTATGTTTAATTAAAATTATCAATAAGTTAAATTAAGATTCGAATTGCCATGCGTCTGTTATCATCATAATTATTTCTTTTTATGTTTTTTCTTTTTAATATTCACACTGTCTTTCTATTATGTACCTACTGTATCACCTTAAAAGGGTTGGATGGAAGATAAGGTTTGGCTAGTCTTTATCCCGACTTTTAATAAAGGACCTTTATCAATTATTAATCTCTCTCTCTCTCTCTCTCTCTCTCTCTCTCTCTCTCTCTCTCTCTCTCTCTCTCTCTCTCTCTCTCTCTCTCTCTTTTGTTTTGACTTGTATTAATTTTACTATTTACTTTGTATTATATTGTGTAAGGTTGGGTGGCCGAGAAGGCCCAACTAGCCTTAACCAACTAGCCTAGCCTTAAATCGATCAATCAATCAATCATTCAATCATTCAATCATTCAATCATTTATTTAATCAATCAATCAATCAATCAATCAATCAATCAATCAATCAATCAATCAATCAATCAATCAATCAATCAATCAATCAATCAACCAACCAATCAATCAACCAACCAACCAATCAATCAATCAATCAATCAATCAATCAATCAATCAATCAATCAATCAATCAATCAATCAATCAATCAATCAATCAATCAATCAATCAATCAATCAATCAATCAATCAATCAATCAATCAATCAATCAATCAATCAATCAATCAATCAATCAATCAATCAATCAATCAATCAATCAATCAATCAATCAATCAATCAATCAATCAATCAATCAATCAATCAATCAATCAATCAATCAATCAATCAATCAATCAATCAATCAATCAATCAATCAATCAATCAATCAATCAATCAATCAATCAATCAATCAATCAATCAATCAATCAATCAATCAATCAATCAATCAATCAATCAATCAATCAATCAATCAATCAATCAATCAATCCATCAATCAATCAATCCATCAATCAATCAACCAATCAATTAATCAATCAATCAATCAATCAATCGATCAATCAATCAATTAATCAATCAATCAATCAATCAATCTCTCTCTCTATCTCTCATCAGTAATCTATAAGCAATAAACATAAGTAGTACTGTATAAATGTGTAAGTGTATGTAAGTATGCCTTACAAGTAGCATTATCATCATTATAATTACTATTAATAATAGACTAGAATAGAAGAATTACCATAGTTAATAAGATAATTATTGTATTGTATAATTATTGTAGCTTTATCATCATTATGGTTATTAGTATTACTATACTTCTTATAATAGAAGAATTACAATAGTTAATAAGATTGTTCATTGTTAGCATTAGCATAAGAATTGATATTCTATGAATTGTGCCGTCGGCACAAAGTATAGAAATTTGTAAATGTATCACGTATAATATTACTGTTACTATAACATGTAAAGGTTGGGCTTATATAGCCCTATGTAGCACGTTAAGCCAATAATTACCGAATATCAAATATCTCTCCCGACACATATATTTACGCCAAACTATTTTTAAATTAAATGATCAGTAGGTAAGGAATTGCAGCGCATGTTGATAAAAAACAATTTTAGTCATGTGGTATAATAAAACAGATCATAGTGATAACAATATAATATTAAAAATAAAACAGTTGCTAGTTTGACTCACTTGTGACATTGCTGAAATAAGGCTGCTTACTTGGAACTCATTTACATCTACAACACACAGATATTGTATTTGAGACTATTAATCATTTGTAAAAACCTTTTATTGAATAGTATTTGTATTCAATTATGTCGATACGAAATATTGTTATCAGAAAATGTTGGAAAATTAATGATATCAATTTCATATGACGACACAAGTATCCCAAACATGAACACATGAATTACACTTGTTTTTCCAATGTACCTATATTATTCTCAAAAACATTTAGCTGCAGCGATTGGTTCGATACTAGAAGATTGTTGGGTTTAGCCTAGACTATATACATATAGACCTTGGGCCAGCTACAAACCCCCCCCCCCCCGGTCTGAAAGTGATTTTGAGTACTGTTGCATATTGACCTTTCGATTTTCACTTGTTAGCCAACATGGGTTTGGTGGGTGCATCCACAAGGGGTGCCCAAATGTTGTACCGTAAAAACTATAACAAATATTAATTGCTGTTGTTGGCACCTGAAATAATTAACTTTTATAAGTATGTAATCTTTTATACGTAAAATATTAAATAATGTTATTTTTTTATTTCAAGGATCGCACAAACCAGTTATAATAGATGTTTTGTTTATATTTCGAGCATACAATGTATATAGTTTTGCCGCTCTGTAATCCCCCACCCCTCCAAGGATGGAAGGTCTAAAAGTGGTTTCGATTACTATATTATATTGACTTTCGATTTTCAGTTGTTAGCCAATATGGTTTTGGTGGATGCACCTACCAGGGTTGTCCAAATGTGCCACTATACAAATCGAAATTAATATTATATGAAATCTTGACAATAAATTAAAATCGTTGTAAGTATATAACCTCAAACACATCAAATGCTTGATACCATGAATTTTATATTTTTTAGTGAGAAAAACATTCTGTATACATGTTATGTGTGTTTTTTGTTTGTTTTTGTTTTAGGTTAAAATCTATCAAGTTTGCCCCATCTGTAACCCCCCTCCCCTCCCCTCCAATGGTGGATAGTCTGAAAGTGTTTTTGAATGTTTTGATACCTAATCTTTCGATTTTAACTTGTTAGCCAAGATGGTTTTTCAAGTGCACCCACCAGGGCTATCCAAAATGTCGAATAAACGAAACAATAAAATTAATATTTTTGGAATTATGTACCCTTTAACACATTCAAATCTATAATTTTATAAATATATATTTTCCCCCATTTAAAAGGATGCCCAAAACAATATATATATTATATATAGTTTAATAATTAATATTACACATTATTTACTTTGACCATAAAATGTATCTAGTTTACCCCATTTGTAACCCCCCGTTCCTCATATCCCGGAAAGTTTCGATCTGTTTTAGGGTATTTTGGTACACTATATTTCGATTTTTGCTTATTAAGCAACATATTTTTGGTGGATGCACCCAACCTAGGTGTATCCAAACATGGCGAAATAAGGAGCAATATTGATGTTAATTGTGATTCTGGTCAATAAATTAACATTTTTGGACGTATATAATCTTTACTACTTAAAATACTTGGTGAAATACTTTTTTTTTACTCAATAGACAACATATTTTTAGCGGATGCACCCACCAGGGGTGTCAAAATGTGAAATATCAAATATATATATATATATATATATATATGAATTCTTAGATTTTGTTGGTTGCAAAATGTAAGTAAGAAAATATTTTATGTACTTTTTGTAACGTCGACTTATTATTTTAAATAAAATTTTGCATTGGTTTAACCGAAAAATGTTTTCTTACTTTATATATATATATATATATTATTCTGTAGGTTTTCGCGAACTGAAGAAATTGTAGTAATAGGTTCTCGGGTTGCTGTCCACGTAAAGTGCTCTCTAGACACTGGTTGCCGGCCCAGAAATGGGCCATTGTCATTGTCTCGACGTTTCGGCAAAATCGCATTTGCCATCTTCAGGATGATCCGTTGGTTTCAGAGGCTGAGAACCGAAAGAACCTATTACTACACATATATATTTGATTTCTCAGATTTTGTTGGTTGCAAAATGTAAAGTAAGAAAACATTTTTCGGTAAAACCAATCCAAAGTTTATTTAAAATAATATAAGTAAACGTTTCGACGACTGTAGCGTCGTCCTTTTCAAGACATACAAAAACAAATAAAAGACCACAACAACCAAAAAATAAAATAAACAAGCAAATACAAAGAGCTTGCTAGAGCTACCCAGTGATGTATCGCTGTGGCAGTGTTTTTGATTTTATATGCAAGTGTTTTTTAGTTCTTGTGGTTTTTTATTTGTGTTTGTATGTCTTTAAAAGGACGACGCTACAGTCGTCAAAACGTTGACATGTTATTTTAAATAAACTTTGGATTGGTTTTACCGAAAAATATTTTCCTACTTTATATATATATATATATACAAAGTCTGAGAAATCATATATATATATATATATATCAAAGCCCCATTAGCCGGTGCTTGGGTACGATAACTGCACGATTGAGTCTAGTTCAGTGATAGTAGACGCGATGCCAGCCACTTAATGACTTGGCCCTTCACAGGGAAACGTGAAAGCTAGCGAAACTTGGCAACTTGCAGTGTTGTTTCTATAAAGTTTCAAACTTATTGTCGAGTTCAGGTAATGAATGTGTGTGTGGGGTTGGGCCTACGCATGTTAAGATATTTAATGGGTGTTGCCTCGAAGTGTGTGCAAGCAACCCCCTAGGTTCTTCATCCTGCTCCTGTGAAGATTGTGTGGGGGTTAGGGTGGTGGTTGGGTGGGGTTGGGGGTTGGGGGTTGGGGGTCTCAAGTTCTTCTGCTTCCTACGAGCTCCTCATAAATTCTATTATTTTGCTATAAATGAGATATCGACCGATTCCCCGTCTCTCTCCCTCGCTCTTCTCTCTCTGTCTGGCTTACCCCCCCCCCCCCCTCCCTTCCTCTTCGTCTACGTCCCGCATCTAAAGCCTCAAAAAGAAACGTAAAATGACGCAGACCAACTATGTCAAACTTCAAGCAGGGGACGTGCCACCATCTTTCCTTCGAAAGTTCAACTTTTTCAGTTTTCATCTTTGCTAAACTTCAGATTTAATGAGAGATCTCAAAATATATTTTATCAGAATTTTTATAAAACCAATTACTAGTTTAGATGTTCTTATAAACAAGTTTGCTCCAACAGTGCATGTTTGTAACCTTACCACGTCTCTTCCGCTCACAAGCGCAGTTATTGGTGGACAGATATGGTTGTGTTTCAGTGAACCAATCATGTATCCTATGTCATGTTTACGATCACTTGTATTTGGGTCTTCCCACTCCACACGTTAATAATGCGAATAGTCTCACTGTCAAAACCGCGTCAAAATATAGTGTTTTTACTTTTTAGTTGTATTTTGAGAATGCTACATAATATTGGAAAACTGACAAATGTCGGGAAAGTAATTTTTATGAACCAAACACTGAGTTAAAAAAATTTCAAATATTGCAATCATTACGATTGTCAAGAGAGAAGCCAAATAAAGGGTTAATAATCAATTGATTGGACAATTGTCACACACAATATTGTGTAGCGTTCTCACCATATAACTAACATACACGTTAATTTGGCGCGATTTGCAGTGAGACTACCCATTGCCAAGAAACTATGTAAAGACAAAGTGGTATTTCATATAATATTATTTTTCTCATTTCTTTCGTTTTGTTTCCTCTCTTAGTACATTACTTCTTAATTCCTAATTCAAATTTTGTTTGTATTCATGTTAAATCACTAAATCACAAGAGCGTATAGCTTATACTGGGACACAGGCCTGGCGGGCTCACAGTCTAAGGCGTAGGTGAAAGATCACGAGGGAGGCTTTAGATTCAGCTGATGCCAGATAGCGGAAACAAGAGAGGTGGCGGTCAACCACTGACCTCTCTATGGAAACCAATCTGGCAACACCGCAGACCGACACATTCCCATTATAATGTGTAATGAATGAGCAAAGACTACCATTTAATGTGTACCCAATGCATATCAGCACAAATTGTTTGTAGATATTTGGTGTAAATGTGGAAAATTACATGCACACACTAGCCCCAGCCGTGGCCCCCGCGTAGCTTAAGTAGTCATGTACAAACCTCAGCCCCTTATCTTTGTAGTGCTCTCTTTATGAACTTTGGTACAACGAAAATAACAGATCCCTGGCGTTATTTCTCACATTCGTAAAGGGAGTATTACGCTTAGTAGATTGCACTAGCCTCATTAGTGACGCCCGCTATGTTAGGAATTTCCATGAATCCAACCCAAGATTGTAAATAATCCCAAAACAGACTTGTTTCAAGTAGATGGTAGACACTAGATAAGCCGAAAATTAATTAAATACCATTGGACTCAGCTATTTCCGTATTACCAGACTGTACGAATTGTTTGGAGCAACTCTAAGAGGTCGACTATGAATTCGTGCTCAATACTGCGTGAAATAAGTCATACAGCATCACCATTCACCATGTCTCAACAACTTTCACTACATAAGTAAATAACGAACTTCATGCGTGACGTACGGGTATTCTGAAGTGTTTCACAATAACCTTATTATCACAGATATCAGAAAAGAAATAAACTATCCGTTGACATGTTCATTGAAATAGTCCACCCACGCTTCTGGATACAATTTCTGTCCTTAGGATGGGTATTATGGTTACAAAGTGTATAGTTAGCTATCTGCGGTGTAAAACATGACCACTTTGAAGGCTTTTTTAAATCTTTATTAAGGTAGCACCTACCTACTCAAATAACAGCAGTGTGTTTGAGCGTGTATGTTAGATTGCATGCTATGGATGCTGGAAGTAAGTGTATCTGAGAGGGTGCGAGAGTATGCATGGGATTATTGTGTGAGTGATAAAATGAGTGTTACCTGTAAATTGTAATATGTTTGTATTATGATGACATGATTTTGATTTTATTGTATTCCACTTAACGGGGCGTATGCCCTGTTGTGAATAAAGATTACATACCACACTTTACTGCGTGGTACATCCCTATGGTGGAGGTGCCGGGTATGTAGTAGCCTACCTACTCCCCTAGTTACAATCTCTGCCACCAGGAGGGTTCGTGTGCTCCACTGCTGTGTTACCACCCCTCACTGCGCGGTACATCCCTATGGTGGAGGTGCCGGGTATGTAGTAGCCTACCTACTCCCCTAGTTACAATCTCTACCGCCAGGAGGGTTCGTGTGCTCCACTGCGGTGTTACCACCCCTCACTGCGCGGTACATCCCTATGGTGGAGGTGCCGGGTATGTAGTAGCCTACCTACTCCCCTAGTTACAATCTCTGTCGCCAGGAGGGTTCGTGTGCTCCACTGCGGTGTTACCACCCCTCACTGCGCGGTACATCCCTATGGTGGAGGTGCCGGGTATGTAGTAGCCTACCTACTCCCCTAGTTACAATCTCTGTCGCCAGGAGGGTTCGTGTGCTCCACTGCGGTGTTACCACCCCTCACTGCGCGGTACATCCCTATGGTGGAGGTGCCGGGTATGTAGTAGCCTACCTACTCCCCTAGTTACAATCTCTGCCGCCAGCAGGGTTCGTGTGCTCCACTGCGGTGTTACCACCCCTCACTGCGTGGTACATCCCTATGGTGGAGGTGCCGGGTATGTAGAAGCCTACCTACTCCCCTAGTTACAATCTCTGTCGCCAGGAGGGTTCGTGTGCTCCACTGCGGTGTTACCACCCCTCACTGCGCGGTACATCCCTATGGTGGAGGTGCCGGGTATGTAGTAGCCTACCTACTCCCCTAGTTACAATCTCTGCCGCCAGCAGGGTTCGTGTGCTCCACTGTGGTGTTACCACCCCTCACTGCGCGGTACATCCCTATGGTGGAGGTGCCGGGTATGTAGAAGCCTACCTACTCCCCTAGTTACAATCTCTGTCGCCAGGAGGGTTCGTGTGCTCCACTGCGGTGTTACCACCCCTCACTGCGCGGTACATCCCTATGGTGGAGGTGCCGGGTATGTAGTAGCCTACCTACTCCCCTAGTTACAATCTCTGTCGCCAGGAGGGTTCGTGTGCTCCACTGCGGTGTTACCACCCCTCACTGCGCGGTACATCCCTATGGTGGAGGTGCCGGGTATGTAGTAGCCTACCTACTCCCCTAGTTACAATCTCTGTCGCCAGGAGGGTTCGTGTGCTCCACTGCGGTGTTACCACCCCTCACTGCGCGGTACATCCCTATGGTGGAGGTGCCGGGTATGTAGTAGCCTACCTACTCCCCTAGTTACAATCTCTGCCGCCAGCAGGGTTCGTGTGCTCCACTGCGGTGTTACCACCCCTCACTGCGCGGTACATCCCTATGGTGGAGGTTCCGGGTATGTAGTAGCCTACCTACTCCCCTAGTTACAATCTCTGCTGCCAGGAGGGTTCGTGTGCTCCACTGCGGTGTTACCACCCCTCACTGCGCGGTACATCCCTATGGTGGAGGTGCCGGGTATGTAGTAGCCTACCTACTCCCCTAGTTCAATTAAATGTATATATACCTTTTATGCATCGGTGTATTTGTAAAAATAATGGTGGCATGGCCGTGAACTCAACCCACAAACATTATTTATAACCGTGAATCATCCAGAACTTTCCCCGTGGAGGTGGGGGAAGCTGTAGGCGTTCAGTCAGTTATGATGGAATTATCTTGGATGATTTGGAATTGGAATAATGATATCAATATTATTGAGAACATTTTTAGTTTGAGAGAACATTATAAATAGTTACATGAAAACTGTGATAACTGAATACATCAAAATGTTATATGAAAAGGTACCCCGACTAGACAACTGCCTCATGTTATTATTATTGTAAGCATTTGAAAATTCACGGGTCTTAAACAAATTTACAGGAGCTTACAAAGAAATAACCTTGGAAAGACAAAAGTGACCCTACGAAAATATAATTTAACATAAATATCAGTGTGTACGGGCTTTTATGTTCAATTGCAATTGGCAATCGAGAAACTGTACGTCATATTATGCCAACTTTTTAATCCTCATCAATTATGCTAATCTATTGTGCCAGAGCTGTCTTAACAAATCAAAATATGTTTTTGAATGCTTTCTTGAGAACGCTTCAAAGATATTGAAAACATACCAAATTTATTGTACCATTTGGTGATATAGGTCTCTCACAGCAAAAAGTAGGATAGTATTAGGACCGCCCACATTTAATTTCCAACTTAACAAGCGCGAATCTCTGACGTTTTTCCCGATTGTCTAGTACAATTTGGTTGCGGTTAGTTTTTTGACGGTAACGCACAAGAAAACGCGCAAGCAGATTTCCGTCAAAAAACTTAACGCAACCAAATTGTGCTTGAAAATCGGGAAAACGTTTGTGACTCCCACTTGTCAAGTTAAAAACTAATTGTGGGTGGTCCTGACTCCCCAGACACTATCTTACTTCTTGGTGTGTGAGACCTTCACATACCCGGGATTCGAATTTGTATAAGTTAAACAACGAATTTAAAAATTTACAAAAACTTTACGTTTTACGGTTATGTAACAACTAAATAATTTATAATAAACTCATTATAGAAATTACAATCGTTATATTCACATAATTTGAAAGTTGTTCGTTTCATTATTTAGCTGATACAAATCCAAATTCCAGGTACGAGTCTTTAAATATCTTGTAGCATTCTCAAGACATCAATAAATAACCGACAATTTCGCTGGCTATTCATTGCGCTAAAGGTAGCCTCACTGTAAAAAAACACGCCTAATTAACGATTTTTAAGTTATATTTTTAGAACGCTACACAATGATATAACACACAGAACAATATGCCTACAAGGCTGGCTTAGTCCCTTTAAACAATTTTATTTAATTTAATTATTTAAGTCCTCCAATCAACATCAGTCTTTGTTACAGTGTGGGTAGACTCTAATTATGAATTTATTTTATTAAAAACATGACAAATCTCGGGAATGTAGTTGTGTAACAACTCAAATCTGGGTTAACATAGTTTCAAATATTGCAAGCATCACGGTTGCCATTAGGGCAGCTTATTAAATAATTAATTAACTGCCCTAATTACAACTGTTATGATTTCAATATTTCAAATTGTGTTAAACAGTTCTTACGAAACCACATCCCCAACATTTATCTCTTTTTATTATTGTGTAGCGTTTTCAAGATATTACCACAAACCGTACATTTGTCGCTGTTTTAATATTGCAACTGCACCGTTACGAGAACCTTTGACCAACACCCTCTTGTACTTGACTCGGGTCGAGATTGTGTTCCTTTAACCCGCGCGGACCTCTTGCAATACACCCACGGCTCCTATTTGTTCTCCCCCTCCCTAGGGCTGCTGCCTTATCTCCTCACGCAGCCGCCCAGAGAGGGGAGGGGGGAGGAAGGCCCCCCCCCCCCCCCCGGCTTAGCTCCCGCGTCGCACACAAGACCGGCAGATAAGGGAAAAATAGCGCGGGAAGTCAATGGAAAGAAAATGACTGCTGCTGGCGTCGCCCTATGCTGGTAGGCCCGCTCTGAGCTATAGGCGTCTTACACTCGCTCTACCTTGGCTGTCAATTGATACTGATGTCCATTTCAACTATTAGAAGTATCCATATAGCCGTGCCAGCCATATGTAGTTCAGTATACACGCTTTAACATGTGCTTCTCTGGGACTAAACCCCTGGGGTTTCACTTAAAGTGTTCATACATAAATATAAATTAACCCCCTTTGAGGGGTCTTACTCATTCTATTATTATAAAGTTATAACCACGGTTTTATATGTTTCTACGTAATGGAGTCGAACTTGTAACTTCTCAGTTAATTGATAAAACGTTTTATAATATATTAATTATTAATTCACAATTTTAATGAAAGTTTGCATTGCCACCAACACAACAACACAACAACACGACAACACGACAACACAACAACACAACAACACAACAACACAACAACACAACAACACAACAACACAACAACACAACAACACAACAACACAACAACACAACAACACAACAACATTCGGTGCAGTAACCAGTGGCGTATCCAGGAATTGGGAAAGGGGGGGGGGTTTCAACCCTTATTATAGAGAGTGGAGCCGAAACATAATTGGGGTTCCGGGGGGCTAGCCCCTCGAGAAAATTCTCGAAAGGTCATTTTAGTGCAAATCTGTGCGTTTTATAGCGGCCAACTGAAACAAGATTACTCAGTTTCTAGCAACACATTTTTCCCTTAGCACCGCTAATAAAAGGAACCTCAATCAATAATTTGCATATTTTTCGTATTGCTTTTGCTTTTAATTACAACAATATACAATAATTATAAAGTAAAACATCTAACTGTCTATTGAAATACTGTATATTGAAATGTAAACGGTCATTTTCCATGTTTCCTTTGAAAAGAGGGGGGGGGGGTTTGTCCCCCCCTCCCCCCCCGTGTATACGCCACTGGCAGTAACAATATGACGTCTAGAAACTTGTGTCCTTTTCTGTAAAGTCGGTATTTCAATCTATTTGGTGTTTGTTCACAAAAGTTAGAATCAGAGATATATTGCACCAAACAGCGTGTAATAGTACAGTACAAACACTTTAGTAAATGTGGATGCGGATAAAAAAAACTGGATGACTTCGATAAATAAGTACATTGACGATAGATGAATCCAAGTCCCAACTTATTTTATGTTATTATTATCGGCAGTGGCAACTATCTAATGATATAACAAAACACATAAACACAACAACACAACACCACAACATGAAGTGGCGCGTACCTCCCTAATAGGGGAAATGGGGGGGGGGGGGGGTGGGGGTGACCAATCCCATCCCCTCACGCCAATGAGTTCAACCTTGAAACTGTTGATTTTCAATGAAACAGCTAGCATAAACCGCCCCGGTAAATAAGATCTGAGTTCGATATGCGACTAGTAACGTTGGGGCTATTAAAAAAGCTCGGATACGTAGTACAATTATATTTCAAAAACATTTTCTAGCAAAATTCAATTCATACGATATTTTGTACTATATTTCAAGTGTGCTGCCTCTACAGATGTATTCACATGTCTCCACCATTCGTTAGACATAAATCCTGTCCCTAATCACATTTTCCCGCGCAATGTTTCGGAATTGCGCGAAACGAGTTGTGTTGAGTCTCGCGCACAAAGGCTTCCGAGATCTCCTTCCCTTCTGTTGTGTTGAGTCTCGCGCACAAAGGCTTCCGAGATCTCCTTCCCTTCTGTTGTGATGAGTCTCGCGCACAAAGGCTTCCGAGATCTCCTTCCCTTCTGTTGTGATGAGTCTCGCGCACAAAGGCTTCCGAGATCTCCTTCCCTTCTGTTGTGTTGAGTCTCGCGCACAAAGGCTTCCGAGATCTCCTTCCCTTCTGTTGTGTTGAGTCTCGCGCACAAAGGTCTCCGAGATCTCCTTCCCTTATTATGTGTTGAGTCTCACGCACAAAGACTTCCGAGATCTCCTTCCCTTCTGTTGTGTTAGTCTCGCGCACAAAGGCTTCCGAGATCTCCTTCCCTTCTGTTGTGTTGAGTCTCGCGCACAAAGACTTCCGAGATCTCCTTCCCTTCTGTTGTGTTGAGTCTCGCGCACAAAGGCTTCCGAGATCTCCTTTCCTTATGTTGTGTTGAGTCTCGCGCACAAAGGCTTCCGAGATCTCCTTCCCTTCTGTTGTGTTGAGTCTCGCGCACAAAGGCTTCCGAGATCTCCTTCTCTTCTGTTGTGTTGAGTCTCGCGCACAAAGGCTTCCGAGATCTCCTTCCCTTCTGTTGTGTTGAGTCTCGCGCACAAAGGCTTCCGAGATCTCCTTCCCTTCTGTTGTGTTGAGTCTTGCGCACAAAGGCTTCCGAGATCTCCTTCCTTTCTGTTGTGTTGAGTCTCGCGCACAAAGGCTTCCGAGATCTCCTTCTCTTCTGTTGTGTTGAGTCTCACGCACAAAGGCTTCCGAGATCTCCTTCCCTTCTGCTGTGTTTGAGTCTCGCGCACAAAGGCTTCCGAGATCTCCTTCCCTTCTGTTGTGTTGAGTCTCGCGCACAAAGGCTTCCGAGATCTCCCTCCCTTCTGTTGTGATGTACTTGTTAATGCCTGCGGAGGTCCCTTCTGCCGAAACGAACGTCCCGTTGTTTGGTTTTTCACTCCTCGATAGGGAAAGAGCGAGCTGCAAGATTTCGATCGCCCCGTGTTTATTTAAGTGCCACCCAACATTTAAAATAAAGAAGACTCTAAGAGCGGGCGTCGGTTGGATCGGAAGCTGGCTGATAAGGTCCCTGCAGACGTCTCCTGATAACCACTCGTGGCTCGCACCCCTCTAGCGCGGGCACTCTCTGTTCCGATAACAACAGACCGCACCGGACTCATAGACCATGGGCCAGCTAATAGAAACCCTCCCCCCCAACCCCCCCCCCCCCCTTCCATGGTGCGGAAGACTTGAAAGTGATTTTGTGTACCACTTTATATTACATTTTCATTTTCATTTGTTAGCAAACACAACTTTGGTGGAACAGCCAACCAGGGGTGTCCAAAGATTTTGGTCAAAATAATACAGATATTGTGAGTCGTCTGGCAAGACATTAGTAAGTTTGACGTAAGGTTATGATTATGGGTGGTTTTTTATTATTTTTTTTAATTATTTGAGACCCAATTGGCCATTATCTTCGGAGATCACCCTGTGTCTTTTTGGACACCATGAAATTGTTTAGTCACAAATGTCGTTTGCAACCATTCTAATGAAAGGTCTTGATGAGTGCATTACGAATAAATAATTTAATATACATGTTAGTTGTACATTTTCAGGGGTAATCACGCTTCAAACGTTAAAATCCATCTTCGGTCGCTATTTATGCACTTTAAGCTAATAAAGGTGAGAAGTTTTCATTTTTTTCCTTTGCTGCTGTGAAATATCCGTTTGTGTATTTGCATTGTTTCTTATATGTGATTTACGTACAATTATGTCCATTTTAGGTAATTGTTTTAATTTTAAATTTGTTTGTTCATTAATTAACGTCGTTAAAGGGTTAGTCAGATGAAAACTTAAAAACTATCATTTGTATAGGTCCACTCTCAAATATGGAAAACATGACTAAACGATACCATACTTTAAAAGCAGGCGGTTAAAACATTAAAGAAAACGCGATTTGTGGGCTTGTTGCTACCAAGTAGCGCCTAGCAACTCTTCTCATGGTAATTCCCATATGAAAAAAATGTTGCCTCGAGATAGTAAAACCACCGCTAAAATAAAGCACTTATCAAAAATTGATAAGGAGGTTTAAAGTGCATCGTTTCCCTGCCGATAACATGCTTCTTAGTACGAACGTGTACTTCTAAAAAATGCCCTGCAATTAATTTTCTTGTGACTTGATGTGAAGAAAAGTTGCAATCTGTTTTGAGCGGTACTGTCCGCAGTCGCCGAGCGTTTCGCGGAGCGCTGGCTGGACTCGTATTACACATTTACACAATGAGTGCTCTGTCTATCAGGCAGGCGTTAGCGAGCTCAGAACCGATACAGCTGTACTTCGCTTTAGAAGAAAAATGCAGCAGAGCTTGCGAAGTGAATCTTATAGAATCGCTAAATGTTCACTATTTTTTTTCTTGCATTGAAGCAACCTATATCAGTTTTATTTTACACATAACTGAATTTCATGCACTTATGACTCATTGGTGATTTTTCAGTTTATCACCTGACTAATCCTTTAAGGGACACCACGTTTATTTAAGGGTTGTGCAGCATTTAAGATACAAATGCATGTCAAAGTTGATGGAACCATCAAAGGTCACAAAAATATCAAAGATACTTACAAAAACGCTCAAGGAACGCAATTAATATTTATATATATACATTTGAGGTGCCATATTTTGACATCCCGGGGGGCCTCATTCCTGTACATTTTTTAAAACCCTTTTTAACTCTCGCTAACCCCATGTTAAAATGACCCCGGGGTTAACTCCTACACAGGCTTTCCTGCATGATTCGGAAGCAAATATGACCCTGTCTAATAGTAGAGTTAAGAAGAGTTATCTGAACAATACTTGGAAATGCCGCCACATCAACATTCACCCAGTGAGGTGTATTTACAACTTTGAGAAATTCATTAAAAAATCACCAGTTTTTTAAAAAGAATGTTTATAATTTTTGAATTTCCACAAGTTCGCTCATCTGTCAACGCGGAGCGTGTTCCTACTGTTACAAAATTTGTTTATACATAATTTTGGTAATATTCTATTTTTTTCTAAAGGCATGGCAATATTTACTTGACCACTTATTGCAATTAAAACTGAAAAAATACTGATGTATTTAGAAGGGAATGTTGTGAGTATACATAAATGTATAAAAAGGGGGAGTTCATCCAACATGTATTTACGATTTCTGGACAAGATCTCTGTAATGCAGTAATTTATTTTTTGTTATTATTTACGTATTTGTGCATTGTATCAAAGATTACAAACTAGGGAAGATGTTTCATCGCCGTGTTAAAATATCTGCGCGAGTTTTGTCGAAAATTTCCAAGTCTCACCACTAGTTCGAGTTCTGACCGCAAGGAGCGCTTGCTCAGCACGTTTGAACCTTATAGAGCAGAGATGAGGGTTTGAACTTCGTTGCCGTCTGGCGGGATATATGTGAACTCGGTTCTGGCATCTCAAAAACTATCTAGAACCCTTTGTATGAGTATCATTACGGATCACGGTCTTCTAAATCTTCAATGACAACAATACATAACAATTAAAACTCAGTTTTCAAGTGTTGTATCAAGGTTCAATAGGTTTGTTCGCCCGACGTACTCTAACTTACTCCCTGCTCTACTTCGATCAGACCCACCAATCACGAATAGGCTTATTTACTGAGATTTAGTAAGCGTACTCGTGATTCGTGGGTCTTATCGAAGTAGAGCAGGGAGTAAGTTAGAGTACGTCGGGCGAACAAACCTCTTGATGCATACAAGATCGTTATCTACTAACTTTGATTTTGTATTTATAAGATTTAGAGAACCGTGATGATAATCATACAAAGGGTCCTAGATAGTTTTTAAAATGGTATGAGCGAGTTCTTGCGGTGAGAATTCGAACTACACGTCGGACTTGGGAAATTTCGCTCAGACACGCGCAGACGAATTCCCATATGGATGAACTATCTTTCCTAGTTTGTAATCTTTGATTGTATGTTATTGAATGAACTTGAGTGTTGATTGTTGTGTTACCATGAAGTGTTGATTGTTGTGTTCTATGTAGTGTTGATTGTTGTGTTACCATACATGTAGTGTTGATGTCAAATATATAATTGAAAACAGCAAAACTGCTGAATAAATGCCTACCACCACTACAACGACTACCAGAACTACCACTACCTACTAACACTACCACTGCCACTACCACTATCACTACGACTACCACTACCTCTACCTCTACCACCACCTCTACCACTATCACTACCACTACTACCACTATCACTACTACTACTACTTCTACTACTACCAATACCATTACCACTACCATTACCACTACTACTATTACTTCCACTTCCACTTCCACTACCACTACCACTACCACTACCACTACCACTACCACTACCACTACCACTACCACTACCACTACCACTACCACTACCACTACCACTACCACTACCACTACCACTACCACTACCACTACCACTACTACCACTACCACTACCACTACCACTTCCACTACCACTACCACTACCACTACCACTACCACTACCACTACCACTACCACTACCACTACCACTACCACTACCACTACCACTACCACTTCCACTACCACTACCACTACCACTACCACTACCACTACCACTACCACTACCACTACCACTTCCACTACCACTACCACTACCACTACCACTACCACTACCACTACCACTACCACTACCACTACCACTACCGCTACCACTACCACGTCCACGTCCACGTCCACTACCACTACCACTACCACTACCACTACCACTACCACTACCACTACCACTACCACTACCACTACCACTACCACTACCACTACCACTACCACTACCACTACCACTACCACTACCACTACCACTACCACTACCACTACCACTATTACTTCCACTACCACTACCACTACCACTACCACTACCACTACCACTACCACTACCACTACCACTACCGCTACCACTACCACGTCCACGTCCACGTCCACTACCACTACCACTACCACTACCACTACCACTACCACTACCACTACCACTACCACTACCACTACCACTACCACTACCACTACCACTACCACTACCACTACCACTACCACTACCACTACCACTACCACTACCACTACCACTACCACTACCACTACCACTACCACTACCACTACCACTACCACTACCACTACCACTACTACAACTACTACTTCTACTCACGAAGTAGCTAATATTACATAAGTTGATGATAAGTTACTTCAATTTGGCTTTTGTATCACATACTTCCGCAACGATGCTGATCGAGTCAATGAATGGGTGATATGTGAAGATGAGACCGCAGAGCCCAAGCCGAGATTCGAAGCTGGATCTCAGAAACCGCTGTTAGCTAGACCAGTGCCTAATCGACCACCGACACTACGCCGTGTTATCTAAATTACAATTGAGGATTATGGCTCACATATTCCTTATCTTTACCCGACGTCATAATACGATCATAGTTGTCGAGGACGTCGTTCACCAACAAATAATAAATAAATAATACTCGTTATCTATAGACTACAACCTCACGATGCTAGGATGAAAGATACAGTAGATAGCAACATATAACTGAAACACAGGCTTCGAAACATACAGCATCCAGTGGGAAAATATTCTATTGTGGTGTTGATTTTTCAATTTATTTTTATTTATTATCGTAGTATTTTAAAACGGCAAATTATGCATGGGGCATGGCTGACGTTCGTTGATAACATCACACAGGTTTTTTATTCTAGCTCTCTGGAAGCTCAAACCATCAATTACAGCAAGAAATGTTGGCTGATGGGTTTTGTGATGTTCATCAGTTCGACTCCACTGCCCTCAATAATAATTGGAAGCCGAAAAGGTAAATAACTAATTATAAAAATCATCGCCTTATCGCTGTCTCATCAACAATTAAAAATTATTTTTACAATGTTCCTTATCACTGATTGAATCTATCGGTATCGTGTCCCCCATCCCTAGCCTCGGACGTAGCGAGTGCCCAACTCGCGGTTCGCCCCCCCCCCCCCCCCCCCCCCCCCCCCCCACCCTCCGCCAATGCGCCTGCGCTTTCAAGCTTCCATTCGGCGATCAACTTAATTAATATCAAAAGGCGATAAATTGTTTTTGTTTGACATCAGTGGTATAGGAGTTTTATGCAAAGCATTGTCTTCGTGTGTGTAAGCTTAGATATACAAATTATTATGAATGTTGGAACTTAAAATAGACACTCACTCACAGGGTGAAAACATAATATTTCAGATTTCAGATTTATTTTGTGTAAGTAATGTTCATACATGTTGTACAGGTTGATTGAATACCCCAGTAAGAATTGTCTTGTGGTGGGGCAAACTAAGTTATAATATTATAATTGTAAAGATTAACTCAAACATTTTAGATTTTAAAATGTCATATTGTTGAGAATACTGACGATTTTTGTGTATTTTTGTTATTTGTTTTAATTAACATTTAAAAAACTTTTACAAATTGAAAACAAAATATCTACTATACAATAATTTTGAGTGATAATTTTGTGTTTATACACTCACATTTTTGTTGCTGAAAACAAATACTGTCAATGCCCACACGTCCTGTGTCCAACTCATATAGGCATACATTCGTGACGTGTTTTAAATGATTAGCCGCCAATAGTTATGACGATTTCAGTGGCAAATAACTGCGACAGAACGCTGACTTTGGAGTCGTCAAATGTCGTATGATGTCTCCACTCGCAGAAGCTCAAGTGCTGATGTGGGTTGACGACTGAATTAATACGATAATAATTCTGTGAATTACTTAATATTTATTGAATAACAATTAATTACCGTTATTAACCAGCAGTACTTATGGTTAGTAGTCAGCAGTGGTGTAGTGCCAAATTTACCAGTACGTTTACGCTTCAGCGGGAAGCTGGAGGGACACATCTTTAGACAAAAGATACATGGGGTGTTTAGGGTTCAGAGCCCCCCATCAATGGCGCCCCAGGCGATTAAAAAAATGTGTCTTTTAGTGTGTGTTCTGAACGTTTTAGAAACCAATATCGGACTGAATGGAATCCCAAAATACTGCAGTTTTTGTAATGCAAAACCAGAAAACACCAAAAATAATTGGAACACTGACGAGAATTGTTCAGGAATAAGTTTTGGGGCTTGAGAAGTGGTTTGGCGACACACACGCCGCCCGTGGCCCGTATAGGTATACTTGTTGATAAACTGACTGAACTGCAGATAGAATAATGATATTGTAAATTACACATCGCAATATTTTTTACCAAGCGGGACAATTGTATCCCGGTTGGTGTATTGGCGGGACGCGGGACTTAAAATTGAATATTGGGACTGTCACGCCGAAAGCGATACATATCACAACCCTATCCCAGACACAGGGCTGCAGCCCGATTCTCTAAATCTGTGGTAAATTTCTCACCGGTTTCTGTCGTTACGGAAGGCGAATGGATGGCTGTGATTGGGTCACAGCCTTCTCATAAAGACCAAAACCGGTGATCACCTTATCCAGGGGTGTAGTCGTAAATTAATATCAGCCTGGGCGCCTTGTTTGCAGAGGAGGGGGGGGGGGGGGGGGGGGGGGAAGCGACAATGCCCACATACAGTCACAGTGGAACTACTTAGTTTAAAAGACAAAATTATAACCAAACATTTCTAATGGATTTATATTTTGTAGAGTATTCAAGTAGGTTACTATTTCATTTTGTTAATGTCAAAATCACGTATTTATTATGCTTAGATTTGTAAGCATAATAATTGCCGCCGATTTTCATGAATAAGCCTGAGCGCGCCTAGGTCGCAAAGACAAAAGTGTGGCTGGGCTAAGCCCAGGCTGAAAAACACTAGCCTGGGCGGCGCCCAGGCCCGCCCAGGCCCGACTACAGCCCTGACCTTATCATTGACCATAGAGAATCAAGGCCCTGGTCTTAGAGGATTTGAGACCTTGTGCCAATTAAATGCAAGTGCCAGAGAGTACAATTTTACCAACGAAGAAAATTGTTGACAATTGCGAATAATGTCAGTCATTCGAGGCATGTTACAAGTTACAACCGTATCATTGCGTATCACTCGTATCATAACCAAAACCAGTGCGTATAGGAAAGTTTTTTAGCCGGAGCAGTGCGTATAGGGGCGTATATATACGCACGTATACGCACAGTCAGTGCTATCAAAACTATCCACTAAACATATGCGTATACTCAACGGATTTGGCAATTTGTGTGGAAATCGTGGAAATATTACCCCCCCCCCCCCTGCCCCCTTCCAACACACACAAGTTTCTTACAAACATATAAATACACGTGAAAGTAATTTCTTCTAACTACCGTGGGGAGGCGGGGGAGGTCCACACACAAAAATCAGTTTTGAAAGTGGTGAAAACGTGAGCAAGGGGTAAATGCCTTACAACCAAAAAAACAAACAAAATTAAAATTAAAAAAACAAACAAACAAACAAACAAACAAACAAACAAACAAACAAACAAACAAACAAACAAACAAACAAACATACAAACAAACAAACACACAAACAAACAAACAAACAGACAAACAAACAAACAAACAAACAAAGAAACAAAGAAATAAATAATCAAATAAACAAACAAACAGACAAACAGACAAACAAAAAAACAAACAAACAAGCAGATAAACAAACAACTAAATAAATAAATAAACCATCAAACAAACAAACAAACAGACGGACAAACAAACAAACAGACAAACAAACAAACAAACAATTGACATCGCTATCTGGGAATGGAAGGAGATTTATGCAGGTGTTTCTAGTCGAAGTAAGAACAACAAGATTAACTCGCGATATATGTCACGTGACAACGTAAGACAGCTGCCCCCCGCCTAGTAGTAGTACCAATAACGAGCGGTGTCAACCAGTGATCCCTGCTCCGTGTTAACAAGGGTGTCTGATAACCGACGAAACGACAATTAATGTCAAATTAATTCACGAAACGTTTTATTCATTCATTTAAAAACTTGAGCGGCAATATTCTCGTACCAAGAAATGATGAATCCATTGAAGAGTGTCTCAATGAAACGGAAGAGATAACGTTTTTGTATCGGGTAGTAGGCAAGGCCAAGCAAGCGGCTGCCGCAGTATCTACAATTAATGAGGCAATCTAAATGCATGATCAGTTGCTATCTGTCATTAATCAGACTAAAACACAGGACGCAATGCGCGTCGCTACACAAAAAGATCCTCACATGGCGCGGCTGTGTAGGGGAGGGGCGCAGTGGCCCCTGGCAGGCTGGGGTTCTGGGGCTGTAGTGGCCCAGTGGCCCCCTGTAGTCTGGGCCATTAAACACTATAGTGGCCCCTGGCAGGCTGGGGCTGTAGTGGCACCCTGTAGTCTGGGCCATTCAACACTAAAGTGGCCCCTTGCACTTTCAGGCAGGAGTTCTGGGGCTGTAGTGGCCCAGTGGCCCCCGGAAGTCTAGACCATGCAACAGCGTAGTAGCCCCTTGCAGTCTGGGTCCAGGCCTGTAGTGCCCCCTACAGTGCAGGCCATTTAACACTATAGTGGCCTTTTGCAGTCTGGAATGTTAATGTTTATACAGGGAAAGTCTTATAAAAATCTAGTTGATACATCTAACGGCCAGTTTTACCAAACTTTCATCCGGCGATGTTCCATTATCGGAGATCAAAATGGCGCTCGGTAGAGGCCACCATGCAATTTGTACGTAATGTTTGTTGAAACCATGGTAACCAATCCGAGATTAGTAAAGTTTGGTGAATTCGGACCTTAACTCCTAAGTTTATAGACAGTTGTAGAATACATTTATCAGTAACTTTTTTTAGAGGTTCGAATTGGATGTAACTCATTTCTGGCACGGATGTCTTTGTTGATAAGCAAAGTCCGCTGGATCGCCATAACCGCGCGGCGATCCACTGGACCGTGGTTGGACGTATCTCAATCTGTACGAGTCATGGCGGCCAACGTGCCGTTTCAACAATGCTCAACAATGATTCGACTACCGGCCAATAGTAAACGATTACTCCCATGGCCAATCTCTTGTCAAAATATAGGGTCTCTTAACTGAAACAAGGTCCACTTGATCTGCGCCTGGCGGAGGCTCGTCTAACTCCCATTGCGATTTAGACGAGCCTCCGCTAGTCGGAGATCAAGTAGATATTTGAGTAGATCTTGAACTGAAATAAATCGTCATGGCATTTGTTCTAAAGGTTCGTCACGTTAACTTGTAAGGCGGTGTCTTAATGGATGTAGTAGTGAAGTGACGCATGTGGACAACGTACAATCTAATGGATCTCGTTCTCATATCTCCGATATTCTGGTTATACTATCCGGGCGTCTGTTGGCAGGCGTTTCAAAGAGAGGTTGGTGTACTCCATGTATAGGGCACTAGCAACACCAAAAGACAACAATGGAACAAATGAATTGAACTGATGGACATACAATCAGCTGTCAAAATAATAAAATTGCAACCATAGAAATAAAAACAAGTGTAGTAATAGTAACTGCTCGCCATTTAAAACTTTTAATGATAGAGAACGACTAAGTGACAATTTTGTAGGTGTATTTTTTTTTTTCCGAAATCAGAAGAAATTATTTTTTGACAGCTTGTTGTTTGTCCATCGATTCAATTCATTTGTTTCATTGTTGTCTTTTGGTGTTGCTAGTGCCCTATAGTGGACAATAACAAGCGAACACCAGAAAATGAATCGTCGAATTCCATTGGAATATACCTGAGAATCTTAAGTCTGGTTCACAGTATATATTGCTATTGCGTCTGTTTGAAGGCTGCCTGTACCAAAGAGGCAATTGAACTTTTCAGTGCAAAGTATTCATGTTTTACCACTACATTATATTTTGTGACTTTGTTTTTAATTTCGAATTCGTTATTGAATAGTTATTACATATATTAATTTGTTTCCCCCCGTTCGAATTGGAACATGATTTTAAGATACCATCTGTACAATGTTCTGCTATCTTTTACCTTGGCTCTTAAATCCTAAATCCTCTTACAATGTCTAATCCGCGGACTGTGCCCATAATAACTTTTAGGTCGTGAAGACAACTTAACTGGTGTTTGGCCGCCTTCCCCCCCCCCCCCCCCCCCCCCACCCAATCCATTCGAATGTATTTTGACTCCTGCTTCAATTATTCTACCCATTTGTGTCTTATAACTTATAACTGGAGTTACCAAGGACTTAATCGATTAACAATAAAATAATAATAATTACAACATAATATAATATAATAACATAATAATAGTAATTATAATAATAATAATAATAATAATAATAATAATAATAATAATAATAATAATAATAATAATAATAATAATAATAATAATAATAATAATAATAATAATAATAATAATAATAATTATAATTATAATAATTATAATTATAATTATAATAATAATAATAATAATAATAATAATAATAATAATAATAATAATAATAATAATAATAATAATTATAATAATAATAATAATAATAATAATAATAATAATAATAATAATAATAATAGTAATAGTAATAATAATAATAATAATAATAATAATAATAATAATAATAATAATAATTATAATAATGGTAATCATATCAATAATAACGGCTTTCATTCACCTATTATCATTGGTTAATTTGAGCCGGAACGCACCGGAACGCAGTTCCGATTCCTTTTCTGAAACCAGAACGCGCGTTCCGGTATTATTTCGTAACGTATGTCACTCCTTAAAAACTCGCGAAAATTTCACAAATATATTTTGTATTTGTTGGTATGAATGCAAGTTATTCAAGTTTATGAATTACCCATAGGTAGAGGTGTTTGTTTTTTCGCGAACCGCGAAATCGCGAAAAGTGTTGATAAAATAGGGGGAGATAAACAATGTGTATATCTGTTGATAGGCACCTAAAAAACATAAAAATTTCACCGCGAAAATTCGCGAAATACGTCAATTTTAAGTCATAACATCGAAATTTGTATTAAAGAGCGAAATAACACGAAATCTCGATTGTTTTTGATTAATTATAAAGTGAAAAAAAAAAAATTATTATTACAGTCAAACGTCATTACAACACAATCGTGGGGACCTAATATTTTTTTCATTATAATGATGATTTCGTTAAGAAGATCAACGATTCATTTTTTGCTGAAATTCGGCGTCAAGCAGAGCAAAGGAGTACAATTCTGAGGGATTTTACGTGACGGCCAAGAAGATATGTGTTGTGACTGCCGCCTTTAATTCGACCGTAAAAACATACTAGACAAACACAGGTAATCAAATTACATTAAAATTCGTTTTTTAATTTAAACATGTTTGTGGTGAAATTTACTGTAGAAAATCTCCCAAAAAAAATAACACCGCCATAACATCGAAATTATTAAGTCTATAAACGAAATTTAAGAAAACGTAACACCATTTACAAACACCTCTACCCATAGGTAGCCAGACCCAAATACATAGGCAATAACCTTCTGACTGACCACTGACACTAAACAGATAACTGATTACTAATTACATATTATATGTGTTCACAATGTATAAATGTGGACGGGGTTGGTGCCAAATTATATTTAACAAAACAAAATATGGGTTCCGGTTCCTTTTCAATTACAAATTAAGCCCTGCCTATTATTATAAATCACTATCACCTCATTGTGTCTATAAGACGTAGAAGCTTTTTACGGCCTTAGTTATGTAGTCAATGCTCTCTTTCACATTACATAGTTATATTTTATGTCACAATTGCTAAATAAATGGGCAAAACACTGGTAAACTACAGTCTCATCATCTACTGCATTGTCCTACCTCATCAGTTTTCAGCTATATTCACATAGAGCATTGCAGCGCAATTACAAAAGCTAGATAATTTCCAACGTAAGTGTTTTTAATCATATTTTATATTCGAGCGTTAGCGGGTTTTGCATCCTCCCTCGTCGCAGGGGTGGAACGATCACTTTGTAGCGATGTTCGACCCGCGCTGCCCGAGGGCACTAATGCGATTGAAAGGTTACTCGTGCAAACAGTGTGTGCATGGAACCGCAGACCCCCCCCCCCCAACCCATCCACCCTCAACCCATATCATGCATGGTTAAATATGCTAATAGGGAATGGGTCCCAATCTTAAAGTGAGATTTTTATGTGTAAGGGGTTTTGATGGTACAGCAGTTTTAGTTAGGGTAGTTTAAAAACACCCCTTCCGCATTTTTAAGAGAGCAGGGGTGGTTGGATATATTTTGCATATAATTTTAATACCAGAAGCGCACCATGTGAAATATACTGGTTATCATGGTGCGATTAAACCTGGGGTGGCAAAGAAGGTGTATTCAGAAAAACGAAATGGAGGAAATGTAACGATAAAGAACCTTGTTTCCACGTATTGAAATAGTTTTTGAAATTGTGTTTTTTTTCTGTTGATTCGGACTAAATTGAGCCGGTGGTTGAAGATCTCGACGTCAAATTTAGATGTCTCTATTTACTGGCCTAAATTAGGTTTTAACTTCAATTAACACACAACAGCTTACAGACTAATCACTATGAGGTAGCTTTCTATAGACGTCACGTGGCGGCTATTATGATGTACACATTGCTTGTTTACATTTGTTCTGTCAATAGAAGACACATGGGTTATCCAGGAAATATCACAGTTTCAAGCCGTATAGTTTGATGTGTGCAGGTAAAAGTTCAAGAAAATGATAACACATGCAAATAACTGTCTTCAAACAGAGTTTACGCGTTCTTATTTTAAAAATAAATAAGTGATCCGTCAAAATAACTTTTACCTAAAAGGATCATCATCATCATCATCATCACACATCACACATCATCACACTCTTTGAAGACTGTTATTCATTGCATTCGATCAAAATCTCTCATTTACGGGTTTAAAGTATTAGTTTCCATGATCAACTGCGCATATTTATTTATAAACGCTGTTTTTGTAGTGGGCGACAAAATGTTGGTTTTGGTTCCCTTTGCGACGACTTGGGACTCGGGAGTTCGACGAGCCTCCGCTAGGCGGAGATCAAGTTGACCTTGAATTGCCTACAGAGTAAACTAAGATTGGGGAAATATATAGAGTGAGAGGCACATATTCCTGTGATAAACCCACAATGGGCGTCTCAGGTCAAAGCTGAAGTAGGTTGCAGCACCTGTCCTGAAAGATCCAACTTTGTAATTCATTCCATGTTAAATATTGTCGTTAGTCAACTGTCTAACTGTCAAACGACAATATGTTTGTTTTATATCTATAACAAAGGTATTCTCTGTCAAAAACCTTGTAAAACATTACTATAATGGATGATTTATATTTAAAAGTACAAAATATAAACGACTAAATGTTTGAATTGAGAAAATGAGGTGCTAAGATCAAGTTGAACCTTTCAGTACTGCTAGCGCTGCAAGCGGCAGAAAGTCGCGCCTGAGTGTTGCATTATTTTATTTTGTTGAATATTCCCTTCCGTATATTTATTCACTTCTATGTTTTTAAATCTTTCAACAAATTCAGTATTAATACGGATTTACATAATTTCGAAATGGTAATGTCTGCTTGACAAAGAGGATGCACTTTGTAATTACTGACAAGGGTACACGACAAGTATCACATACATTGAATGTGTTTGTCATTCATGGAGGCTCTTTAATTCTCAACGCCCCGTGGGAGTATTCAAATCGCCTTCTGTTACCCCGAAAATGAATTGTTAATTATATCTATGAGACGTTAACGTTATGTTAACAACACTGTTTATGAATTACTAAATTCATTTTCTAAACCAACAACTTATTCATTTTTGCACATCTTTTGAGAACATAAATTTTAAAAACGATATTTTTATGATGTAGAATTTAGTAAATAATTTATGTAGCAAAAGTCATTACTACAGCTATGAGAAACAAATTGATTTTCAAGTAATCTCATAATGTGAAATTGTCAGCCTAAATAGTGTAATTTTGTTAATGTTGATGTGATTGGTCATCCAACTATATGCTACCATGCCCTATTTTCCCGCTATAACTTTGTGATCGAACATTGTTCCTAAAATATGAAATTAAAATACTTTTAGATTACAATAATTAAAGTTGTATATATAATAAATAATAATGTATAAGATTGAAAAACAAAATCCACGAATGCTTCACGTTTCCCCCATCTGCAATCTTATTACAAACGTAATAATATTGTTTTTGCTCGAGCTTCGTCCAAATGGCAAATAGTCAGAACATTTTCACAAATTTTACGCGAAATTGCACATTGCAGGAAAAGAACAGAAACACAAACAATAACTAGAAAAATAGTATAATTTTATCGTTGTTGTTCCCTTATCCGACAGTTGCTACAGTACAAGAAACGGTACCATAAAACAGTCGTGAAAAGTCACCCACGACCGCACATAAAATATGTAAACAATTACAAACTTAATGTAGATCTAGTATTACGTGACTAAATAAACTACTCTCGTCTAAAATATCACCATAAATAATATCAAATCAAAACTACGTACAACAAGAAATATCAAGATACTAAATGGTACCGTAGTGAACACAGCACTGATAGACTGCATGGGCTCCAATCCCAATTCATTCAAAATATACAACATCCTATCAAATGATAAATGGCTGATTTAACTTCAAACCGGGTTAGTCGAAAATCGGGCCTTTTATAATGAAGCAAACATGAACAAATAAAATTGCATACCCGTACAGGTTCCACCTAGTTTATGTCAAGTATTGGACAAAAAATGCATAAAACCAGTACAGCTTCCACCTAGATTTATGCCAGTATTGGACAAAAAGTGCATACCAGTAGAGCTTACACCTAGATTTATGCCAGTATTGGACAATAAGTGCATACCAGTACAGCTTCCACCTACCTTTATGCCAATATTGGACAATAAGTGCATACCAGTACAGTACACCTTCCACCTATAGATTTATGCCAGAATTGGACAACTAGGAAAACGCTCTGTATGACGCGCTGATACGCGAGCGCGTCCATATCTCCGAGCTTTCTGGCGAAACGTTTACTGAGCTTTAAAAAAAAACAATTTACAACAATTGAAGAATGCGCATTGCAAAAAAATTCTAATTTTCATAGCTATTATACTTTCCGACATTGTTGAATGCAGTGCAATGTGTGTTGCCAAGAATTTTCTTTGTCATTTCGTTTAGGGTTTACAACACGGTCCGCCACCGTTAGGTACTTACACTTATTGACAGCAATAGAAATGTAATTTCTGCCTCTAATACGTATCATATCGCGTTTAAATTAGTATATTCGTGACCGGACGAAAAGTAACTATAATATAGCCACCGAAAAATATTTTCGAGTAACTTTTGTGAAACTTTACCTTTACTTATAAGATCGCCATAACATGAACATATTCGAGACCGGAAATATCTTTACAAAAATATGGCTATCTCACATTTTGCCACCATTTTGTTTCCGAAATTTGTTGCAGTAACACATGCAGTAACAAAGTAACAAATGAGTTACAAAAGCCAACGGTTTAGCCGTGGTCGCTTAGCTGGTTCCCATACTACGAACACCGAAGTTAAGCAACCTCGGGCTAGGTCAGGAGATGAATGGGTGACCACTCTCCTCTGATTCACTTTACCGTTGGTTAGGGCAGATTGGAGGGTTCGAAAGCTTGTGTAACAGCTTCGTTCTTCTCGTCAACTGCTTGGCAGTCCAGGTAAGTGGAGGAACCTATATGACTGGTCAAAGTTACACCGTCCTTTCGGATTAGACATAAAGCTGGTGGTCCCCTTGGCCGACAAAAAAAATTTGTATGCGTTCGACAAGAGAAGGCTACGTGCCAGTACCGGGTTTCCCCTCCTCCCTTCTTCATCATCATGCATTGTTGTTAATCATCCGTTGTTATGCTGGTCACTGTTAAATGGCATAACATGCTGTATGGGGCTAATTCATAATTAAATAAATCAATGCGTAACTTTTTAACTTTTCGAACGAATTTGCCACAAAACCATTTCAATCCACATCGAGGCTTGTGGATGGTCTAAATTTCAAAAGTTGATCGGACTTTCCGTTCGACCATTGACAGATATAAAAACAAAGGCAATAAAAAAAAAGCAGAACGAAGTGCCATAAAGGTCTAGTGGAGACGCTCGCTTCGCTTACTTAAAAAGTATTTTGTGTGCCCATGGGTAACTGGATTTGGTTTTTAAGTGTCGTATTGGCATGCATGTATTTATCTAGAATTAAAAGGCTGAAAAAAGAGAGGAAATAATGAAAATGGGTAAGGGAAATGGAGACGTGGAGCAAGCGTCTCCATTAGACCTTCATGGCACTTCGTTTTTTTTTTTTTTTAATATCTGTCGATAGCGGTCGAACGGAAAATCCGATCAACTTGAAAATTGGACCATCCACAAGCCTCGATGTGGCTTGAAGGTGTATAGTTTTAAGGCAAAATCGTTCGAAAAGTTAAGAGTTACATCAAAGTTACTGTAAAATATTTTTCTGAGACCAAATGGCGGCAAAATGTGAGATAGACATATTTATATAAAGATTTTTCCGGTCACGAATCGTATTATGGCAATCTGATAAGTATTGGCGAAGTTACACAAAAGTTACTCCAACATCTTTCTGAAACACAGTAACCGCAAAATGTGAGGTGGCTTTATTATAGTACATGGTGGTCCGGACACGAATATACTAATTTAATCATAATCTGATATATTTAAGAGGCAGAAATTACATTTATATTGCTGTCAATAAGGTGTTAGTAACAGTGGCGGACCGCGGCGAAAACACTAGACAAAATGACAACGAAAAATCTTAGCAACGCTCACTGTACGACGTCCAACAATGTCGGGAAGTATAAAAGCTATGAAAATTGGAAAATTGTTTGCAATGCGCATTCTTATATTGTTGTTAATTGTTGCTTTTATTAGCTTTGAAAACTTTTCGCCAGAAAATTCGTAGATATGGACGCGCTCGCTTATCAACGCGTCATTCTGCGTTTTCCTAGTATTAATAGTAGAAAGAGTATTTGTTATGGTAGATTGTGTGCCTTGTGGATGTATGGCATAAAGACAACAAACGATACTTATGTACCACGCTTGAACGAATACTACCATGATAGTACTAATCACTATACACAATATATTGACAAAAATTTTTGTTAAGGGTTCAGTAAGAGCTAATAACGTGAGTAAACATGTAATCGTCACGATTGCTAGATGTAGCTTACTACACATTCCCAAATAGATGACAATTTAAAACTTTTTAGATCTAGTTATTTGATCTTACCAAAACAGAAAATTACTAATAACCTTGGTAATACGATGTAGCATTTAACGCGTCAATTTTGTGGGCTTTATGTTAGGCTTAGAACCGAAGAGCGCAAAGCTAACGAGACCAACGTGATAACGCACTCGAGTGGTAGACTTCGCTCGCCCTGTGGTGCGTCGAGCTTAGACTTCCATGTATTGTGTATTCAACATGGTGTCAATGTCAAAACCAACTATTTTCCACTTCGTTGCCCTCATAGAGAAACTACCCTCCAGAACGCAGCTTTCAATGCTACCCCACTATCACCCGTCAATAATAACCTCAAGTAAGACCTACAGCATTGTATGTACAACCGCGTTACGTAAAACTGTGACGCGTTGGAAGACTGTGCCTAATTGAAGGGTTCTACCTTCAAGATTACAACGTATCGTGTGAGTGATCATTATAGAACATAGATATAGACTAAGACAGACAAAAAAGTTACAGTCTCGAATAAAAAGAGTGAAATTCAACAACTCAACCTTCCATTAGTATCACTATCATCATCATCATCATCATCATCATCATCATTATTATTATTATTATTATTATTATTATTATTATTATTATTATTATTATTATTATTATTATTATTATTATTATTATTATTATTATTATTATTATTATTATTATTATTATTATTATTATTATTATTTTTATTGTTGCAATACATACAAACTCGGTCAAAACCGGCATAAACATGTTGTACGGACACAAATGTCAAGTATTTCCATGTGTTTACCTTATTAAAATCTACTTAGAACTACTTAATATATCTTCTTCTTCTTCTTCTTCTTCTTCTTCTTCTTCTTCTTCTTCTTCTGCTTCTCAAATGCCCACATTTGGCTATACTACTTAATATATCATTGTCCACATTATTTTTTACAAACCGAACTGTGGATGCTATGTACGGTCGTGGCCGATTTGTACTCATCCCAGCATTCGCTCTTTGTACGGTGGAAACCACGAAAACCACCATCGGGATGGATAACTTCTTGAAGTCTTCATTCTTCTTAGTTCAAAAATTTTCGCACTATCCTACACGTGTTCAAAATAATTGCTTTTTGCATCTCGATGTATATGTTCGGTTGGAGACCAATTAGTTTAATACTGTCATGGAGTTTACGTGGAACAATGCCATTTGCTGATATAATTAATGGTATAACAGTTACATTATTCTGCTTCCACAACCTTTTTATTTCAATAGATAATTCCTTATATCTGTTTATCTTTTCCCGCCAAGTTGTCTCTACATTGTGGCATAAAGGGACGGCAACATCAATTAAAATCGTTTCTTGTTTCTTCTTGTCAATAAATATAATATCCGGTCTATTGTGATGTATGGTTTGGTCTGTAATAACTGCCCGGTCGTAATATAATTTGTAGTCTTTACTATCTAATACCTTTTCAGGCTTGTAATTGTAATACGCAGTGGTTGTGTTAATAAGTTTATACTTTATGGCTAATTTTTGATGTACAATGTTTGCAACTTGGTTATGCCTATGAAGATAATCTGTTTGACAAAGCATTTTGCACCCAGATACGATATGTTCAATTGTTTCGCCGTTCAAATTACATTTTCTACATTTATCTTCCACTGTGACGTCTTTCAGTATGTATTTTTTGTAATTGTTAGTCTTGATTACTTTATCTTGAATAGCGATCATAAATCCCTCTGTTTCGCTGAAAATGTCCCCGGACGTTAACCATTTGTTCGATGCTACCCTATCGACGCTATCCTTAAGAAGTTCTTTATAATGTCTGCTATGTAACGTCTTTTCTGATATTCTGATCTCTTTTGCTGTGTCAGAATTTAGTTTTTGAAGCAAGTTTAAATTTCCGTCATTTAAATTAAGGGGAGAAAGCGACTTGTCTGCCGATACTATAGCTCTATTATTATTATTATTGTTTTTATTATTATTATTATTATTATTATTATTATTATTATTATTATTATTATTATTATTTTTATTATTATTATTATTATTATTATTTTTATTGTTATTGTTATTTTAATTATTAATTATTATTATTATTATTATTATTATTATTATTTGTTAGAGGAAAATATTACCATGTGGAAGCAGCAGTAGTAACTACCAAGATAAGCGGTCATTATAATTATTAATTATGGTCATGACATCACTGGACTGCGATAAGGTTGAAACAAGGGGAACGTGTAAATAAGGTTTGTGTAGATGAGCGTAAACTGTGTCAAAGTCTGAAGGCGGTACATTGGAATGACCTGGAGGGCTATAATAACTGAATCGAACCGTACAATGCAATTGAGGAGATTTTTAACCGTGCTTACGAATCTTGTAAATTTACTACACAAATTGCAAGGGAAAAGCATGTTCACAAGGAATGGATGACGGATGAAATTTATGTTACTCATAGAAGTGAATATAGCTGATTGAGAAATTTGGTTAACAGCAAAATTAAAAAAAGCCAAATTTTTGTATGCAACATACTTTTGAGCGATATTAAACAAACATGGGATACCATTAATTATTGGCTAGGCAAAAAACGTAAAGATTCTGTTGATGATGTTGTATATTAGTACCTAGGGAAAAAATATTCGCGAGAAGAAAATGTAAGTAACTTTGTACACACTTTTGTTGATGGAGTAGAAAAACTTCAACATGTTTGCAACAAGCAGGTGACACCAAAAAATTTAAATAATTTGTCCCAACCCTAATCTTTTTATATGCCAAATGTTTCAGGAAAGGTTGTAGCAGAGATAATATATGATTTGGAGAGTAAATCGCCGGGAATAGACGGTATTCGTGTAATGGATCTTCAACTTGTCTGTGAGGAGATCAGTCCATTCATTACTAAAATTATTAACTTATAGAAGAAGGTACTCTACTAGAAACATTAAAAATTTTACTTGTGCGTCCGATATATAAAAAACGAAATCATCTAGAATATGCCAATTATAGTCCTATAGCATTATTGCCTGTTATAGAAAAGATCTTGGAACGCTGTATTGCAAATGCACTGTCCAATTATTTAGTTAAGTATAAAATAATAACAGAACATCAATTTGGATTTCAAAAGGCGAAAGGAACGGCAGACCTTCTTCTGCAATTTTCGGACCTTATAAATTCACAATTAAATGATAACATCCACATAATGGTTATGTTTATTGACTTCAGCAAAGCGTTCGATACGCTTAACCATAAAATCATGGTAGAAAATTTAGAACGGGTGGGAATCAGAGGACAAATGTTAAAGTTGTTTGAAAGTTATTTATGTGAAAGAAGAATAGCGGTTAAAATAAATAATACAGTAAGTGAAAAACTTTATACTTGTTCAAAACTGAAATACTGAAACTGAAATACTACTAAAATAGACTGAAAAATCACAGTGAGAATTGTCAGTGTCCAGAATTGTCAGTGTCCAGAATTGAAGCCACTCGCTTTGAACTACAGTCCCGGGCCCGGATTCACAAGAGGTCCTAAATCTTATTTTTGTCTTATCTCTAAGACCGGCCTAACTTTGAATATCTTGTAAAACCAGACCCAAGTTACATGGAAAGTTACTAATTCCTGATGAGAACAATAACATAATGAACATTCCAAAAATATGTTTTAAAATCTGTTGTAAGATATTATCCTGGTTTTATAAGAGGTTCAAAGTTAGGCCGCGGTCTTAGAGATAAGACCAAAAAAGACTTAGGACCTCTTGTGAATCCGGGCACCGTACTTTAGCAGTAAGCCACATCTATCGGTATCTACATTTTATGGCCTGGACTATACCATCCAGGTAACTTGATACTTGATACTTTGCATATAAGGGTGTTGTGGTGGTTGTTTTGTGTGGCGTGTCAGGCGAGATTAGCCTTTAGTATAGAGGGTGACGAAAAGCCGCAAACCCCGGCTAATACAAATAATACACCGGGTCGTTTCTATATACTTGGCGTACGTATTATTATAAGCTACCAGCCTTTCAGCTGTGCGTGACCCTATTGTGCGACGGGCCGAACACCCTGCAAGCATCGCGCCTAGATGTTATTGTTATACGTGCATGGTATTATATCCATACGTAACGTAATACAAATATCCTTTGTGATGAGCCCACCTACCCTGTCAAAACACAACATCATTTCTGTCAATTAATATTGCGTTTTAAAGTTGCCTTCCTTAACGTAAGTATTTTCATGCTTACGTAGTAGCTACCATTTACTTGAAACGGGTTAATCAGAGATAATTTCAAACCTTGTGTTGGTTACCAGGAAATTCCTAATATATCTGGCGTGGCTATAAGAAGTAAGGCTTGTGTAGAGCAAGAATGTCGTAATTGACGTCAAGAATCTGTTGATTTCGGTTGAAACGGGGTGCATGATACTGCCTTTGCTGAGGACGGTACACGATTTGTTACTTTGGGACTAGTTTGTTTTAGTATGTTTTAGTATGTTTTTATTAATTAATTCTTAACCAAAACAAATTAGTTGATGTGGAGGGAGACCGTATGACAGGAAGAGTGCGCTGGGAGCGATGACGTTCAGTTAACTATTATATTTAATTCAACTACAGTTAAGTACTCCAAATCTGATGCCTACTACAATATTTACAGTAATTTTGATTAAAGACACACTTAAGCACTTAAAACTTAATTCTAAGTAAGCGTTATGTTATTAAAATAACAATCAGCTGTGAAGAATCCAAATACAAGTAAAACCTAGTAAGTTTGTTGATTGAATTACACAATCTACCACACTCGTCGTGCGCAGGTAAGGTTAAATAATAAATAAATAAATAAATAAATAAATAAATAAATAAATAAATAAATAAATAAATAAATAAATAAATAAATAAATAAATAAATAAATAAATAAATAAATAAATAAATAAATAAATAAATAAATAAATAAATAAATAAATAAATAAATAAATAAATAAATAAATAAATAAATAAATAAATAAATAAATAAATAAATAAATAAATAAATAAATAAATAAATAAATAAATAAATAAATAAATAAATAAATAAATAAATAAATAAATAAATAAATAAATAAATAAATAAATAAATAAATAAATAAATAAATAAATAAATAAATAAATAAATAAATAAATAAATAAATAAATAAATAAATAAATAAATAAATAAATAAATAAATAAATAAATAAATAAATAAATAAATAAATAAATAAATAAATAAATAAATAAATAAATAAATAAATAAATAAATAAATAAATAAATAAATAAATAAATAAATAAATAAATAAATAAATAAATAAATAAATAAATAAATAAATAAATAAATAAATAAATAAATAAATAAATAAATAAATAAATAAATAAATAAATAAATAAATAAATAAATAAATAAATAAATAAATAAATAAATAAATAAATAAATAAATAAATAAATAAATAAATAAATAAATAAATAAATAAATAAATAAATAAATAAATAAATAAATAAATAAATAAATAAATAAATAAATAAATAAATAAATAAATAAATAAATAAATAAATAAATAAATAAATAAATAAATAAATAAATAAATAAATAAATAAATAAATAAATAAATAAATAAATAAATAAATAAATAAATAAATAAATAAATAAATAAATAAATAAATAAATAAATAAATAAATAAATAAATAAATAAATAAATAAATAAATAAATAAATAAATAAATAAATAAATAAATAAATAAATAAATAAATAAATAAATAAATAAATAAATAAATAAATAAATAAATAAATAAATAAATAAATAAATAAATAAATAAATAAATAAATAAATAAATAAATAAATAAATAAATAAATAAATAAATAAATAAATAAATAAATAAATAAATAAATAAATAAATAAATAAATAAATAAATAAATAAATAAATAAATAAATAAATAAATAAATAAATAAATAAATAAATAAATAAATAAATAAATAAATAAAGAAATAAATAAATAAATAAATAAATAAATAAATAAATAAATAAATAAATAAATAAATAAATAAATAAATAAATAAATAAATAAATAAATAAATAAATAAATAAATAAATAAATAAATAAATAAATAAATAAATAAATAAATAATTAGTAAATAAATAAATGACAACGACTTCACCAGTCAGTTCGTGGCTACAAAGCTCGAGATGCACATCGTCGAGTGTGGGCCTCTGAGGATGGGATGGGAGATACTACTTTCCCGGAACGTCAGGAAGGAAAGGGTAAGTCAGTGCCTCCTTATTTAGTAAATTATTGGCGGCACCAAGCCCCAGAAAATTGCAATATGTACATATAAATATATATACAGAGAATACAGTATATACAGTATACACGACGTAGATGAGGTGCAGCGGAAAATGGAAAATGCTTTTTCTGCTTACATTTCAGGAACAAACTTGCTTCTTATTTCTCTCTTATAATTTCTGAGTAAATTGAAATACCTCTGGGGCAGAAAAGGGGAAGGAGGGGGGGGGGGGGGGGAGGGAAGGAGGACGAGGAGGAAGGGCGATAATTAATATTTTTTGCACAAGAAAAGTCATTTGAGAGCGTGTGGCATGGAATTCGCTCTCTCGCCGGCAGCAAAAAGTTGACAATTTCTCCGCTCCCGCTCCCGCGCCGAGGTACTGGCCGAGGGAGGGGGTGAGAAATGAACGGCGGAAGGCTCGAACTTTCAACCCCAGCTGGCGGAGAACACGTGTTTTCAACAGGTCATGACGAGACGTTACAGGGCGGTTCGATAAGACATCGTACCTCGTACGGGCGGGGCTGTTTCTCGTTTTAGATCAAACTTCCGTCACATTCGCAATCTTCACATCGAACTGTTCGTGCGATAGTTTTTTAAAAATAATAATGATACTATTAATAAAGTAATCGGGATACACAGCGGGCGACCCTTCTCTGACACCATTTAAAATCGTTTACACCACCATTCAAATCACTACATAAAACTTAAAATTTAAAATACAAAATAATTTCTAGTAACTGAGTGGCTACAATACTTTCAACTTTATTTGCTGCTTTACTAGCCGCAACGTAACTAGTCTGTTGCTGATCTCAAAACCTTAGCGACTGCCCCTTTCATTCACGCTGTTTCAATAAAAATCATCAGATTCCTGGCGGAAGGTATTCTTCCGCTAAGTCGAGCGCACAAGCCTCATTATTCGAGCCCGTTGTGTTATGAATGTCCAGGTATCCAACTTAAGGTCGTGATTATCCATAATGAACCTTTTTCAAGTGAATGGTAGACACTAGAGACGTAGATTATTAACTTGGTAGTATTGGAAGCGACGCTGACCCAACGACAATTATTCCTTGTAATTGAATTGGTAAAGTAAAGAGTATAAGAAATACGCATACGTACGTATTTATTTATTAATAATATTTATATACTATAGGCACAGGGAATAAATCCCAGCATTTGCATTATAACTGAGAAATAACTAAAAAAACTTGAACTGGTTCCATGTGATGGGAGATGAATCCACTACTTCCCGGATGAGTCTTTCACACTTCACGTCGGACTACAATACTTAATTACAAGTGGTTGTTAGTGTTGGGTTGAAAAGAGGAAGGGGTTTGGGGGGGGGGGAATTCGGTATGTTTGGAGATTTGCACGGAATACTCGTTTGAATAATATATATGATTCAAAGAAACCACGCTGTAATATTCTAATGCATTTGTAGATATTCATCTCATCACCAGTTCTGATAACATTTTTATAATTCATAAACATACTTTTGCTGCTTTAAATTAGAATCAGTACAACATTTGTGAATCTGCATTACTTTACAAGTACGGTACGGTTTTCTTCAACAGTACATCCAACATTTTTCAGGAAACCAGTGAATAATAAGTATTGAAAATGTTTGACAAAATTCGATAAAACCCGATTTTCGTTAACCCGTACCCGCCCGGCACTCCAACCCGCAATGTCATGTGGATATCCGCGAATAACACGTGGCCAGGTCTCTAACCGTTGTGAACGGGTGTATTTTATGAATACGCTACGTCACTATTGGCTGGCATGTAATTGATTTTTTAATTAAACCTCCACGAAACTCGTTTGACACTCTTTGTTTTTGCGTCTTGATGTCTCCCAACTAATGAAGACATTTGCGACATTTTTATTTTCTCCCTCTCTAGATTCGCCTTATCTTTTCGTTCCAGCCAGAACTTTTCGTAGAAACTTTTTTAATAATCCGAAAATGACTTTCTTTCTCCCAGTTCTAATAGCAAGACTAACGGCGACTTGCGTCCCTTAGGGGCGGGCTGGATCGACACCGGGCGACGCCTACGAGGTAGGCAACCACTGTGCTTGCTCTAAATGCCGGGGTGTGTGTTTCAGGATTTATGGATACAGAAGTACGGGACCCACTGAAAAGAATTGCCGTAAGTATTCTGGTAACTACATCGACTATATCGTTGAACGTGAGCTTTCACTTACTCAGGGATTAAACCATTAGTTCTAAAACTATTAAACTCAGCAAACATTACATATAGCACTACCACTAATGCATATTATCAACTCTAGCTTTTTCAACAGGCATCTGTCTAAATATTTTTATAGCAGCGGTTGTAATTTCAATCTATAAAGTTAAGCAGCCTCGAGCTAGGTCAGGAGGTGGATGGGTGATCATTCTCCTCTGAAACACTAGTTGCCGTTGGTTAGAGCAATTTGGGGGTCCGGAAGCTTGGGTAACAGCTTCGTTCTTCTCGCCAACTTTTCGGCAGTCCAGGTTAGTGGAGGAACCTATATGACGGGTCAAAGTAACACCGTCCTATCGGATGGGACGTAAAGCCGATGGTCTCCTTGGTACTGTTCGATTCGACAGAAGAAGGTTACGTGCCGGTACCGGGTTTCTCCTCCTCCCTTCTTCTTCTTCATCATTATCATCATCATCATCATCATCATCATCATCATCATCATCATCATCATCATCATCATCATGCATCGTTGTTATTCATCACTTGTTATACTGATTACTGTAACATTGCATAAAATGCCGTATGTGGGCATTCCATAAATAAAAATTCAGATCAACAACTATCGGCCCATATCATTATTATACCTACCCACCTAACCTAATCAACAATTAGAAACATGCATTAAATCAAGTAGTCGGCCCCTACACCTAAGGGCACCCATTGTTGCTATGGATTTGTTTTGTTTATGGGAAATAACATGCAAACAATTGTTACCTTGGTAACAATGGGCGCCCCTAGGTGTAGGGGCCGACTATGAATTCCAACCTTATACTACACTGAATCTTACAATATAATTTCTTCAAATCAATATGGGTTCCACACTGGACGAGGAACTTACGGCGCCATTAATAATTCCTTACAGAAATAATATTTATACTGAAACTAACAATAACCACAAACCCTTGGCTATTGTTTTGGCCTTGCTAAAGCATTTAATTCAGTGCTCCACACAATATTACTAAATAAATGGAGTTTTACATATTCGGGGGGGTAGTGATCTCATACAAAGCAACATAACAGATAGGAAGCAATACACGAAAATAGAAAGGATACCTTCAGCCAACCTAGGTCTGTTGAATATGTAGTGCCACAAGGTTCTATTCTGGGCCCACTACTATTTTTTGTACTCTTTATCCACGACTGATGTAACTTAAATTAAAAGGTCATCTCATTTGCAGACAATACTGTCATTATATTCTCCGGCAAACAGACAGAATTGACAGAATTGGGGAGGTGTCACGGTAGGTTCTCACTATCTAACAACATGAACCACGTTCTAGTTAGGGGACGCGTGTAGAACTATGTTTTTCGACTAGGCCGACGCCGGGCGTCGTTTACGCATTGACTAACTTCAGACGCTCTAGGCGTTGACATGAGAGTCATGAGGACTTGAAGTGTATCTCTACTACATTGCCAGCTTTTGTATCTAACTATACATATGAATAATTGTTAACATTTTGTACTATTATCGATAAGCGTTTTATATTCAGCCGCCTCACACATCTAAACCACTGATATTTGTAATATGGCAAGAACAAGTGAGTTTACTGAGCTGGATTTAGGAATATCTTGTTTTAAAAAGGTCTCGATGTGCATGATTTTTAACATTTGAACCATACAATTCATTCATTCATACAAAGTCACACACTGAGCACTCACGTGCTTATTCTAAAATACATATCGCATGTTTGATACAAAGCCAAAAAAGTTTCAGATTTAAAATAGTTAAAGGAAACTTAAATAAATGAAAACACATCCTTCTTGAACGGTTTTAAAAATAACAGCCCCACGTGAAAATTCTAATTTCTATCATGAAATAAAACATACTAAATATATTAATTTTTTACAGATAAATGTTAAAACTTAATTTAATCAATTAATAAAGGGAACTTGCACTTAACTTTCTAATGTGATTTTTAAAATCTGTACACGATATTTACTGATATTGTCATGAAACGATTGTTGTTATCGATCATCGTTTCGTTGATATCGATCTAGGGGTCGTGGCCGTGTGGTTTGTGTTTTTTTTATTTATTTATTATGAGTGTTATTCCTCTGGCTATGGCAACGGGTTGGGAGATGAAAGAGAGCTCGAGACACACGAAAACGAGACGCGCCGACTGCTGAGAATGGATCACGGGGACACAGCGTGGGTTCGTTGATAATTATTGGAGTGTTATCTTGTGTTCATTATCTGTGGCAAATCTACAATAAAGATCCCGTCATTGGCTACATGACAGATATGGTGGAGGTGCCGGGTAGGTTTTAACCACGATGAGTTTGAACGTTAGTTGTTGGCTTACGGTCTAAGGGATGTCTAGCACATGTTTCCGGTCCCAGACGATCGTGCTTCGCGGCGAGTGCTCGTGACGCTCCCCCACTGTAGAATGACGCTGTCGGACTACTTGTTCCCGGGCGAGGGTCCCTCGGAGGCTCTCGTCTCTCTGCACGAGCTGCTTGACCTCAAGGTCAGCGAGGCAGACGTACAGGAGGACCTGGAGGTTCAGGCAGACGCGTCAGACTTCTACAAGGAGGACCCCCAACTGCTCGAGGCAGACTACTCGGAAGAGTGTTTACTCTCGTCTCGATCGGGCGACGCGATAAGGACGAGACTGTTTGCGGGCGTTGCGATCGCCTTCCTTGTCGTCATCGCCTCCTTCGTACTGCATCACTTTGGTGTCGGGCGCTGACATGTTGGGCGCTGACATGTTGGGCGCTGACATGTTGGGCGTTGACATGCTGGGCGCTGACATGCTGGGCGCTGACATGTTGGGCGCTGACATGCTGGGCGCTGACATGTTGGGCGCTGACATGCTGGGCGCTGACATGTTGGGCGCTGACATATTGGGCGCTGACATGTTGGGCGCTGACATGTTGGGCGCTGACAAGTTGGGCGCTGACATGTTGGGCGCTGACATGCTGGGCGCTGACATGTTGGGCGCTGACATGTTGGGCGCTGACATGTTGGGCGCTGACATGCTGGGCGCTGACATGTTGGGCGCTGACATGCTGGGCGCTGACATGTTGGGCGCTGACATATTGGGCGCTGACATGTTGGGCGCTGACATGTTGGGCGCTGACAAGTTGGGCGCTGACATGTTGGGCGCTGACATGCTGGGCGCTGACATGTTGGGCGCTGACATGTTGGGCGCTGACATGTTGGGCGCTGACATGTTGGGCGCTGACATGTTGGGCGCTGACATGTTGGGCGCTGACATGTCGGGCGCTGACATGTTGGGCGCTGACATGTCGGGCGCTGACATGTCGGGCGCTGACACGCTGGGTTATGGTTGTAAGTGTATTCCTACAAGCGACGACAAAGTACACGCCGTTTTACTTGTTATATGGTCGGGAACCAACACTTCCTATCGATGCAGGATTACAGCCGGATTTGCAGCTAGGTGAAACAACGGAGGAGCGATTGCAACAAGTTCGTGAGGCTCGCACGATCGTGCTTGACGTTATCAAGGAGGAACAAGAGATAAGTGTTGAAGAGTGGATCGGGTCATCACATGGACGAGGTGGGTTTTGATCTGTAGTAGGGGTGTTTACACATTCTGAATGCTTTGCGTTATGCGTACGGCCAGTTCAACCACCTTTCACATGTGTATTGATTGACCGCCGATCGACTAAATTGCTACATTTGGCATTTGCGAAATTTCTACGTTACGGAGTGTTTCGACGAGTTAATTTTAATCTCCAAGAACTTATCGCCTACAATGTGGCAATATTGTATTGTTGTAGTTGCAAACCAGACACGAAAAAAAAATCGAGGGCGATTTTTGTCCCAAGGGGGGAAGATGTCATGAAACGATTGTTGTTATCGATCATCGTTTCGTTGATATCGATCTAGGGGTCGTGGCCGTGTGGTTTGTGTTTTTTTTATTTATTTATTATGAGTGTTATTCCTCTGGCTATGGCAACGGGTTGGGAGATGAAAGAGAGCTCGAGACACACGAAAACGAGACGCGCCGACTGCTGAGAATGGATCACGGGGACACAGCGTGGGTTCGTTGATAATTATTGGAGTGTTATCTTGTGTTCATTATCTGTGGCAAATCTACAATAAAGATCCCGTCATTGGCTACATGACAATATTATGTCTCTACAATTTAAAAATCGAGTCATTCTACCCCTCAAAATAATAGTTTTAGTAGCGTACACTTTTTTGGCGCGAAAAAACGGCCGCCGCCATGATGAATCGCTAGTGACGTTACATGATAGTAGTCTGCCGGTGTCGCGCAGTCGACTGCACGCGTTCGCCCACACCGCTCATCGAACATTGTGCACTATGGAGACTAAAACATCTTCTGGCGCTTATAAGTTGTGCATAGTACCCATGTGTACTAACACAAGTGTAAAGACTCCAGAGAAGATATTTGTGTGTGTGCCAAAAAAACAATAAACGACGAAGACAGTGGTTGGAAGCAGCGATACGAGATGTCAGTAAGAACCCTATATCAATGACATCGATGTTGTTTTGCTGCCAAGATCATTTCAATGTGAGTTATAACTTCATTAGTATAGTTTATATATGCATATTGTCACCTAGTTTTGCAACTAATGTATAACAGGACTTGCTGGCAAAAACCGTTGGTAGGCCTACATATTTATATTGTTTTGAGAAGAACGTTGTAGGCTTATCAACAACAGCGCTCACAGCATGAACCTGTGTTAGATATGGCATAAGGAGTATGATATTATTTTCGTCCATTTAGCTTGAAGACGATATGGAGAACTGGACTAGATATAATTTAATGGGTGGCCGACTAAAATGTAAAAACGACGTAATTCCCCATATATTCGATTGTCAAGGACGGAGATTTGCTTCTACTCCAAACGAAAGGTCTGCAGTCAAGAAAAGAAAGATTGTCAGCTCTGTTCATAAGGCTATCAACGTGCACACAAATGTGAACCAAGGTAATTCTAAATAATATGTTAAAATGTAGGCCTACGTTGCAGGCAGCACTGGAACAATAACACAGTGTGCGTTTGGATATGAAAAGTTCTGGCCGTCGTAATCACATTTACTGACATGCCAACACCAGATGCCAACAATAAATTACAGATCGCAATAATTATTTGAAAACCGATATCAACATTGCATAGTTACATTTTTATTTTATTTAAAATTAGATAATGAACTCAGTCTAGGGATTGGAAGGATAAACGTTTAAGCGTGTAGTGGTGGGTTAGAGGTTATTAAATTTGCCACAGGGTTAGCAACTGTAATTCAAGTTTTAAATAAATAAAGACGAATATAATAAAAATGGTGATTTAACATCTGCTTGATCCATAAACTAAGTATTGTTTACATTCACAATGTTTTGGGTGGGCATCTATAGGGAGGGGGGAGGGGGAAGTGTCCATGACCCTCATTCATCCAAGCTCTCGAGTATCAACAAGACTTCAAGTGTCTTCTTTGCAGATGTGAAGGAGTACAAGGTCAAGGGATCATTTAAGAAGTGTTGGGACTACTAAACCAGCTCGATATCGTCACGAAATCTCCCTTTCGAAATGCCACTCAATAAGACATGGAATTTCGGGGGGGGGGGGGGGGGGGGGGTATTACTATGTACATATTTTACATATTATTTAGTTTTACAAAATCAATCATGATGGGGTTTGGTTTGGACTTCGGAGATAAATAATTAACAAATCGGAATAATGACGACAAAATTCGCCGCCATAAAACCATCTATCTGCGGTAAATTTGTGCTGTTGGCCTTTGTAAAGCCTCCGTCTGTCATTTTAGTTCATGCAATACGAGCTACTCATAACAACACGACGTTGGGCGTGAATGATCGCTCATCGTGCACTGAAACACAGGTGTAGCAGTCGCGCGCTCGCAGGCCAAACCATCATACTGCGTCACAGAGGCCGCCGACCAATCAGCGCGCGTTTCTTCGCGGCAAGAGGAAATTCAAATAAATGTGATATTCAATTCGTTATTAAACCCGTTCAATAATAATTTAAAAAAAAAAACTTTTGCAAATGCAATTGTTGGACACCAGACTGTAAAACTAAGTACTTGTTACACTAAAAAAAATCGTATGCATGTTCCCTATTCGCTCGAGCTACCTAAGTTTGAACACCTTTGGCTGGAACTAGAACCATTAGAATGTCACTGGCGTAGCGAGGGGTGGGAGGGCTGCGGTGAGCCGGGGTGGGCGTCTTTTAAACCAGAAACTCTTTCGCCAGAAAACACTCGCAAAAAGATCCTAAAAAATATTACTTTTGCATACTCTAATTTATATATATATAAAACAAAATTAATTTGTTACAGATGTATTCCTTTTATTATGTCTGAAAGAAAATAATTTTTTTTATGGTGGCTACATCAATGAAAGTAATTAAATGCGATACAAATTTAACTTGAGTTATATCATGTTTTGATAAAACTAAAAAAAAACTTCTTTCTACGAAACATTCACCAAAAAATCTCAAGAAGTTTTAATAACAGAAATACGGAGTGCATAGTCCCATAGTCCAAATTTTCGAACATGAAAATTTCCGAAAAGGAGTGTTCAAATGTGTAGTTGCTCGAATTTGAAATGTGAAATTGCTTGGTTTCTAAGATGTTCGAATGCATGTAAACATGTTTTCACACGCTATATGATATAGGCTACACCGAGAAAGTTTGTATATATATATATATATATATATATATATATATAACAAAGGATACATTTTACGGTTAAACCAATCTAAATTTTATTTTTAATGATAAGTCAACGTTTCGACGACTTTAGCGTCGTCTTTTTCAAGACATACAAATATACAAAAACAAATAAATAAAAAACCACAACAACCAAAAAACACTTGCATATAAAAACGAAAACACTGCCACAGCGATACATCACTGGGTAGCTGCTCTAGCAAGCTCCTTGAATTTGCTTCTGGTTATGGGACCCCCCTGAGACACTGCTGGAACTCTTTGTCTCTGAGAATGGTCAGCAACAGGCTGATTGATGGCTGGGAACACCTGCTGGACTTTAAGGTTAGCCACAATCGGTTTCCAAGCCGAAGGTAGTCTTAGAGCGTCATCTCGCTTGTTCAGGTTATGAGGCCGCTTCTCAATCTCAACTGCTTCCCGGATTAACCTCGCTCGAAGATTGTCCACTGAAGCAAGAAGCCGTACCCCGGCAAAGTTAATGTTATGTCCTTCCTTTATTGTATGTTGTGCTAGAGATGACGTTGACTGGCCTTGGTCCACAGCAAGTCGGTGTTCTTGAACTCGCTGCGATAATTTTCTACTTGTTTGACCAATGTAACTGTGATGACAGCCATTACAGGGTATCTCATATACTCCTTTGTTTTCTAAAGGAAATAATATCTCATAATAATATCTCATATACAAAGGAGTATATGAGATACCCTGTAATGGCTGTCATCACAGTTACATTGGTCAAACAAGTAGAAAATTATCGCAGCGAGTTCAAGAACACCGACTTGCTGTGGACCAAGGCCAGTCAACGTCATCTCTAGCACAACATACAATAAAGGAAGGACATAACATTAACTTTGCCGGGGTACGGCTTCTTGCTTCAGTGGACAATCTTCGAGCGAGGTTAATCCGGGAAGCAATTAAGATTGAGAAGCGGCCTCATAACCTGAACAAGCGAGATGACGCTCAAAGACTACCTTCGGCTTGGAAACCGATTGTGGCTAACCTTAAAGTCCAGCAGGTGTTCCCAGCCATCAATCAGCCTGTTGCTGACCATTCTCAGAGACAAAGAGTTCCAGCAGTGTCTCAGGGGGGTCCCATAACCAGAAGCAAATTCAAGGAGCTTGCTAGAGCAGCTACCCAGTGATGTATCGCTGTGGCAGTGTTTTCGTTTTTATATGCAAGTGTTTTTTGGTTGTTGTGGTTTTTTATTTATTTGTTTTTGTATATTTGTATGTCTTGAAAAAGACGACGCTAAAGTCGTCGAAACGTTGACTTATCATTAAAAATAAAATTTAGATTGGTTTAACCGTAAAATGTATCCTTTCTTTACATATTGCAACCAACAAAACCTGAGAAATCATATATATATATATATATATATATATATATATATATATATATATATGTGTTAGTTTTGACTCGTTTACGCGTTTATAAAGGTTAATTATCTCCGACGCTGCAATAAATTCCAACTTCTGCTAGTAAGTATACACGTAGGCTAAGTGTAAGTGTAAGTGTAAGTGTAAGTGTAAGTGTAAGTGTAAGTGTAATTGTAATTGTAATTGTAAGTGTAAGTGTAAGAATGAGTGTAAGTGCAAGTGCTAGTGCAAGTGTAAATGTGTGCAAGTGTAATTGTGTGCAAGTGCAAGTGTAATTGTGTGCAAGTGCAAGTGCAAGTGTAATTGTGTGTAAGTGTGTGTGTGTGTAAGTGTAAATGTAAGTGTAAGTGTAAGTGTAAGTGTAAGTGTAAGTGTAAGTGTAAGTGTAAGTGTAAGTGTAAGTGTAAGTGTAAGTGTAAGTGTAAGTGTAAGTGTAAGTGTAAGTGTAAGTGTAAGTGTAAGTGTAAGTGTAAGTGTGAGTGTAAGTGTAGGTTCGTAAGTGTAGTAGCCTATATTTCACGTACGGTGTATGTGACTGGTTTGCTTCGTTTTACTCCAAGCATTGTTAGTAAACTGTTAGTGGGTTGCGGCTTAAGGCGTCCCCACCTATGATTGGCCAACGAGTACATACACGGGTAAACATGAGTTGTTACCCTGATGTTAACAACGGTTAAAAAAAGCCATCATCGCCGGGCCATTGCCTCCCCTGCAACTTATCAACCTGTTTCGAGGTGAACCCAAATTGTAAATTTTTCCAGGGAAATTGTGCTAATGTGTACGGCCATAATTAAGGAGAAAATTTATTTTCGTTATTCGCTGCGGAATATAATGGTTAGGTGAGAAATATTAATAGGTCGTTAAGTCCGGCGGTTGTGGGTCTAATTTGTGTGAGGGACGGCCTCCCTAACAGGGCCGCTAACGACAGGGCGGCCGGCGATAAAGGTGACAAATGACTCAGGACGCGACGCGAAGCGCAAAAACAAACTCCGCACATATTTCAGACGGGACTAAAACCGAGGGAAAAAATTACACAAGATAGAAAATATGGCTTGATTGTTAAAATAGAGGGAAATAATAGCGGCGCGAATTACAAGGGATGAGACAGAGATAAAATCTGTTAAAAATGGCTTTCTGTCAGAAAGTTTGAGAGGAGTCATTAAAGGATTGAAAAGTAAATTTATATAAATGTGTTTGAAAGTGAAATGGTACGTTTAAGTTATAGGGGGGCGTTATGTCAAAAGACGCTATGAATCTTCGTTATAAATCAAATCTAGCTTTAAATCTTCTTTTAATTTTAGAAGATAAATTGTCGCACATCGAGAGTTTTGCGGTGAAATAAAATAATACAAAACAATAAATCATGGTAGATCTTTTAATGCCCAATATCTCCTGGTTCGGTCGTTCCTTCGCCCCCTCTAAGCCTCGCTACAACTCCTTGCGTGCGCCCCTGCCTGCGACCCCAATAGCTCCTGGTTCGGTCGTTCCTTCGCCCCCTCTAAGCCTCGCTACAACTCCTTGCGTGCGCCCCTGCCTGCGACCCCAATAGCTCCTGGTTCGGTCGTTCCTTCGCCCCCTCTAAGCCTCGCTACAACTCCTTGCGTGCGCCCCTGCCTGCGACCCCAATAGCTCCTGGTTCGGTCGTTCCTTCGCCCCCTCTAAGCCTCGCTACAACTCCTTGCGTGCGCCCCTGCCTGCGACCCCAATAGCTCCTGGTTCGGTCGTTCCTTCGCCCCCTCTAAGCCTCGCTACAACTCCTTGCGTGCGCCCCTGCCTGCGACCCCAATAGCTCCTGGTTCGGTCGTTCCTTCGCCCCCTCTAAGCCTCGCTACAACTCCTTGCGTGCGCCCCTGCCTGCGACCCCAATAGCTCCTGGTTCGGTCGTTCCTTCGCCCCCTCTAAGCCTCGCTACAACTCCTTGCGTGCGCCCCTGCCTGCGACCCCAATAGCTCCTGGTTCGGTCGTTCCTTCGCCCCCTCTAAGCCTCGCTACAACTCCTTGCGTGCGCCCCTGCCTGCGACCCCAATAGCTCCTGGTTCGGTCGTTCCTTCGCCCCCTCTAAGCCTCGCTACAACTCCTTGCGTGCGCCCCTGCCTGCGACCCCAATAGCTCCTGGTTCGGTCGTTCCTTCGCCCCCTCTAAGCCTCGCTACAACTCCTTGCGTGCGCCCCTGCCTGCGACCCCAATAGCTCCTGGTTCGGTCGTTCCTTCGCCCCCTCTAAGCCTCGCTACAACTCCTTGCGTGCGCCCCTGCCTGCGACCCCAATAGCTCCTGGTTCGGTCGTTCCTTCGCCCCCTCTAAGCCTCGCTACAACTCCTTGCGTGCGCCCCTGCCTGCGACCCCAATAGCTCCTGGTTCGGTCGTTCCTTCGCCCCCTCTAAGCCTCGCTACAACTCCTTGCGTGCGCCCCTGCCTGCGACCCCAATAGCTCCTGGTTCGGTCGTTCCTTCGCCCCCTCTAAGCCTCGCTACAACTCCTTGCGTGCGCCCCTGCCTGCGACCCCAATAGCTCCTGGTTCGGTCGTTCCTTCGCCCCCTCTAAGCCTCGCTACAACTCCTTGCGTGCGCCCCTGCCTGCGACCCCAATAGCTCCTGGTTCGGTCGTTCCTTCGCCCCCTCTAAGCCTCGCTACAACTCCTTGCGTGCGCCCCTGCCTGCGACCCCAATAGCTCCTGGTTCGGTCGTTCCTTCGCCCCCTCTAAGCCTCGCTACAACTCCTTGCGTGCGCCCCTGCCTGCGACCCCAATAGCTCCTGGTTCGGTCGTTCCTTCGCCCCCTCTAAGCCTCGCTACAACTCCTTGCGTGCTCCCCTGCCTGCGACCCCAATAGCTCCTGGTTCGGTCGTTCCTTCGCCCCCTCTAAGCCTCGCTACAACTCCTTGCGTGCTCCCCTGCCTGCGACCCCAATAGCTCCTGGTTCGGTCGTTCCTTCGCCCCCTCTAAGCCTCGCTACAACTCCTTGCGTGCTCCCCTGCCTGCGACCCCAATAGCTCCTGGTTCGGTCGTTCCTTCGCCCCCTCTAAGCCTCGCTACAACTCCTTGCGTGCTCCCCTGCCTGCGACCCCAAGATAACGACTTCCAATTTTTGGAACTTTCTGAATTTTAATAAGCTGACTTAAGAAAATTAAAAAGATGCACTCGCTGGCTCACGTCTCTGGGATTAATCGGGCGATCTGTCTGGCAAATTGTTTACGGGTTTACTCGCGGATTAACCCCATAAACCACATTGACTGGAATAATATGCGCACCAATATCAGGGAAACATCGCGCAGCAGTCTCACAATCTGGAGCCACTAGAGAGACTGAACTCAGCGGGGCGTACATTCATACATTCATACAGTCATACATCGCGCAGCAGTCTCACGGTCTGGAGCCACTAGAGAGACTGAACTCAGCGGGGCGTACATGCATACATTCATACATTCATACATTCATACATCGCGTAGCAGTCAGTGGCGGAACTTCGAGTCATGGGCCCGCCCGCAAACATTTGATGGGTGCTTTCTAATGGGTACATACATATATACGTAGGCTATCATATGAAGAAAACCTTACTGCATTTACATCAGATTCCTCTGTGCTTTGATTTCAGCAAAGCGGTCGTTTCGATTACACAATCAATATGCATTGTCTTTGTCCCTAGCGGCTGTTCAACATAGCTAATTCTGATACTATATTTTGGGCAATTGAATTTTGCAAATAATTTTTTTATAATTTTAATTTGGAAAACGACCTCTCAGCTCCAGCCACACTTGACGGGCAATTTTATAAAGAAAAGAATGGCAGCACACACGTCTAGATATCCTGAAGATAATGCAGTATAATCCACGAACACCAAGTTGGCTAACTCCAGTACACTTTGTACTCCTTGACTTTCTACAATCATGGTGTCATGAAAAATAATAAGCTGAAGCAGAAACCAGGCGATATATCGTCAGGATATGTGTCTTGCAAAGTTATAGCTCTGTTCGTTAGATCGAGCTCGCTTATTTCAGCGACAATTGAGGGATAGAGAATGGTAAATTTCTTGAGAACTTCGTCCAACGCACGAAATCTGCTTCCTAAACGGTCGTTCAGACTTCAGAATGTCTAGCACAACGATGAAAACATTCACACGAAATAGGTTCTTCGATCTCGAAGTAAAATACATTTATCGTTTACACAGTGAGCAGATTTACAGACAGGTCTTTCTTTAAATTTGACTTCTTCTCCCCATTTGTTGCCTATCTCACTATTATTCGCCATAACTGTTCCTGTATTTGGAAGTTGTATCAAGCGCTTGCTTTACATGGTTCGTGGCGACAGATAGGTCCATATGTTTTGTCTGCAGATATTTGGAGTCCAAATCAATTGACTTTCGTTCTTCTAGAAATAGAATACATTCTGGCTATCGTGGTCAATACACCTGCTTAGTTTATATGTGAGGTGTACAACTGTAAATGGCATGTATCGAAGCCAGGCGAGGGCCCCCTAAACTAGCGGCCAGGCTTAGGCCCGCCCGCAGTTGCGGGACGTGCGGGCGCCTAATTCCGCCACTGATGTGACGCATTTTCATCTTCATTTTAATACATTACCATCTCATCATCTCGATTAGCCAAAGTTGCAAAAATATGGGACGTAAAACCCAAATATCATCATCATTGTATACTGATTAGTATATTGAACTTTTAGTCCATGGGTAATATGAACGACGCATTGTACTAGGATAATCAAACTGATAAAAAATTTAAATTTAAATATTTAGCATTGACTTCAATGCTATTGACATTGACTCTGTTTGTCAGTGTGTCTTTGTTTTCAATCCGTGGTCAATTGTCAATATCTGTTTCTCTGTTCAAACTCTGTAAAATAACAAAAGTTTTCTCTGGAAGTTGTCAAACACAATTTCTTTAATTAGTCATAAGGGTGAGAAATTGTGAGCAGTTACCGTTTATGGCTAACCTTTAACAACTCATTTTCAATAACGGAAAATTGTAACGAATTGATTACCTTTCGATGGTCTACTCGCAGTACAAATCGCACGCTGCATCCAGCATTGTCTCAGAGCTTGGTAAGTAACTATTGGGATACAGGGGAAGGGGTGGGTAAGCAAATTTCGGAAATTTGAAATAATTGAACCAAAGCTAACGCAATAATTGAATCCAAATAAACTATCAAAAGAAAGTCTGAGAAGGAAAGACTACATAGACCGCACGCGCACCGATCGGCGCCTTGCTTGGGTATGCGCCGAGCGCGGTAAGAGAGGTCGGCGCGACTCTAAAAATTCATATCTCGGGACGTATTCTAGATAGAAACTTGAATTTGATTGCTTTATTTTTTAGATAAAGCTATGTTAAACGTTTAAATGAAGTAAGTTTTCAGTTAATACGCTTCAATAAAAGTTACAAGCTTAACATTCCAAAACTAAAAACATGGAGTAGGAAAATGTTTTTTAAATGTGTAATATAATTATAAAATTGAAACATTTCCTACACTAGTGAATTGTAATTTAAAAATGAAATTTAAAATACTAAAGTTAAAAAGGCTATTGGTAGGACTTATCCCAACATTCGCCATTACGACTGAGGGAAACCTCGAAAAAAAACTCCAAGCAGGACTGCCGGTGGCCGGAATCGAAGTTCGAACCGACGATCTCTCGAATTGCAGTCTCGCGTCTTACCGCTGAGCCAACTCTATCAATGTTTACCTATAGTTACACTGACATCTAATGATTTAATACGTCATTGTTACTTAGTTGCGTTGTTTGTATCTTGCCATGATACTGAGTACATGAATTGAATGATAGCAAGAATTATTATATCTTTGTTTTTGACACCGGATTTGTGTGAAAATTAGTGAAGTCACAGTAACATAATTTGCCATTGAGTCTACGAAAACAATGTTTCGCATTGTATTGTCCACGTTTCCAAATGATGCTCTTAATTTAGCTTTATCGCAAATCCCACACCATGACCTGTTCCAAGCGGGAAACTGTCATCAAGTACACACTAGTATAATGGTTTCATGTTCACCCATCTAGCTTAACCATCGAAGAATAAAACCCTCTAAAAAAAAGAAGCTGGAAAGCGTAACCCAATGTGTCTCCCCTACGCCGGGTTCGCCATCTGTACCCCCGGTGACTGACGCAACCCGTCCCCTGGGGCCCGGCCCCAGACCACCTCGCCTCGTGGCTAACTACCCTTGGGGGAATTTATTACCATCGTTTTCATTAAAACTACCCCGGTCCCAAGAGGGCGCTCTCTTTGAAAGCCTTGTTGACCGATCTTGCATCTACTCGATACTCATGTAACGTGAGTGTATTGCTCCCACGCCACTCGTTGGGCCGGCCCACGTCCATCACACAGTGTCAACACCTTCGGCCCCGGTAGCTTAGTTGAGTGGTCATATCTTGGTCAACCACTGCATGTTAGCATTGGCCCAACGTGTATTGCTCCAACGCCACTCGTTGGGCCGGCCCACGTCCATCACACAGCGTCAACACCTTCGGCCCCGGTAGCTTATTGGCCCAACCTAAGTATTCTCATGCTTACGATAAAGCAGAGTCGGCGAGTCCAATGGTAAAGGTCTCGTCGAAAGCTTGCAAGGTTCTTGTTCTTCGTCTTCTTCGTCACCTTCGTCTTCGTCGTCGTCGTCTTCGTCGTCGTCGTCTTCTTCGTCGTCGTCTTCGTCTTCGTCTTCGTCGTCGTCGTCTTCGTCTTCTTCTTCGTCTTCTTCGTCGTCGTCGTCTTCTTCGTCGTCTTCGTCTTCTTCGTCGTCTTCGTCGTCGTCTTCGTCTTGGTGTTCGTCTTGGTGTTCGTGGTTCGTCTTCGTCTTCGTCTTCGTCTTCTTCGTCACCTTCGTCTTCGTCTTCGTCTTCGTCTTCGTCGTCGTCGTCGTCGTGTCGTCGTCGTCTTCTTCTTCTTCTTTCTTCGTCACCTTCGTCTTCGTCTTCGTCTTCGTCTTCGTCGTCGTCGTCGTCGTGTCGTCGTCGTCTTCTTCTTCTTCTTCTTCTTCTTCTTCTTCTTCTTCTTCTTTCTCTTCTTCTTCTTCTTCTTCTTCTTCTTCTTCTTCTTCTTCTTCTTCTTCTTCTTCTTCTTCTTCTTCTTCTTCTTCTTCTTCTTCTTCTTCTTCTTCTTCTTCTTCTTCTTCTTCTTCTTCTTCTTCTTCTTCTTCTTCTTCTTCTTCTTCTTCTTCTTCTTCTTCTTCTTCTTCTTCTTCTTCTTCTTCTTCTTCTTCTTCTTCTTCTTCTTCTTCTTCTTCTTCTTCTTCTTCTTTCTCTTCTTTTCTTCTTCTTCTCTTCTTCTTCTTCTTTCTTCTTCTTCTTCTTCTTCTTCTTCTTACTTCTTTT
>OX246740.1:21387785-21400285 GCA_945910005.1 Isoperla grammatica
CCTCTTCCCACGCCTTCTGTTGGGTGGACGCGTAGGTGAACTTCATGAGCAGATCTCGGGTCTCCGTGTCTCCGCCGAGGAGAGTCTCGGCGTCGTCTAGAGACACGGCCGGCGAGCAGATGACGCGAGGTCGCCACTTTCGCACCGAGTCGTCCACAGGCCCAAGGTTCCTACAGCATTGTTACCGCATCTGTAGTCAGAGCTTTACCCTGGGACTAGCGCTGGTCCGGGTACAGTGTAATCCGTCTGACTAGGCCCAATCACATGTCGCTTAGACCAGCTGTGACGGTGACACATGTGTAACCCTGGGACTAGCGCTGGTCCGGGTACAGTGTAGTCCGTCTGACTAGGCCCAATCACATGTCGCTTAGACCAGCTGTGACGGTGACACATCTGTAACCCTGGGACTAGCGCTGGTCCGGGTACAGTGAAGTCCGTCTGACTAGGCCCAATCACATGTCGCTTAGACCAGCTGTGACGGTGACACTGTGTAACCCTGGGACTAGCGCTGGTCCGGGTACAGTGTAGTCCGTCTGACTAGGCCCAATCACATGTCGCTTAGACCAGCTGTGACGGTGACACTCTGTAACCCTGGGACTAGCGCTGGTCCGGGTACAGTGTAGTCCGTCTGACTAGGCCCAATCACATGTCGCTTAGACCAGCTGTGACGGTGACACATCTGTAACCCTGGGACTAGCGCTGGTCCGGGTACAGTGTAGTCCGTCTGACTAGGCCCAATTACATGTCGTTTAGACCAGCTCTGACGGTGACACATCTGTATTATTATTATTATTATTTATTCATTTTCATAAGACATGAAATACATACATATGAAAATACATGCGTTGGTTATTTCACTAACCCTCTCCTTTGGGTACTGTGTTTCATAATAGAGTATGGAGTATGGTTCAAAACGTACAAAATGTGTAGGTTAATCAAATAAGCAAGGTCAACTTGATGTCTGCCTAGCATATGCTCGTCGAACTCTCCGCTAAGCGGAGATGTAGATCATTTTAAAGGCAGTTGATTTAGATTTTCTTTGTGTACTACCAAATGTAAATGGTCCTCATTACTATCGTTATAGAGTTTAATCGAGGAGGTTGGGGGTTGACGACGGAGTGGATGTTTTGTGTTCTCACTCTCTCTCTGTATATATATATATATATATATATATATATATATATGTCACACGCAGAAACTTATTGACCCGGAAGCCGGAATAATGATAAAACCACACACGCAATTGTAAAACGATACCAAGGTCACTTTCTTTTAAAACCGGTGAATTTCCGGAGTAACCCGTTCCTACTCCTTCTTCAGACCTATACTCCGTGACAGTTGGCCTCGGTCTGAGGAAGGAGTAGGAACGGGTTACTCCGAAAATTCACCGGTTTTAAAAGTAAGTGACCTTGGTATCGTTTTACAATTGTGTGTGTGGTTTTAATATTTATTTATATATAATTGGAACTCAGAACAAGATAAATTATGTTCTAGTGAGGGGAAAGATACAGGAAGACGACAGCTTACCTGAAAAACTAGATGTCGCTTTGAGGAACATATAATGGATGAGATGACAAATAAACTGCGACGTTTCGGCCAACTAGTGGTCTTCATCACTCAGCGTGACAAAAGCGACCTATCTGCTTTCTCAGGTTTCAGTTGTCGTCATTCTGTACCTTTTCCCTCACTAACTTGTTCTGAGTTCCAATTAACTCAGCCATTTTGGCCATTTTAAATAAACACTAGGTATATATATATATACATATATATATATATATATATATGTATAAAAGTTTGTAAAATTAAAATTATGTCGGGTTATTACGTTACGTCGGTCACACTCACCTAAAACCATGTTTACGCGTTTCAGGACCGCTCTTGTTCCCCTCGTCAGAACGACTGGGAAGCATGGGACGACGACTGGGAGGATGTCGTTCTGACGAGGGGACCCAGAGCGGTCTCGAAACGCGTAAACATGGTTTTAGGTGAGTGTGACCGACGTGGCGTAATAATCCGACATATTTTTAATTTTACAAACATTTACCCGGACCACGAAAGCCTCCGTATTTTAATAATATATATCACATATATATATTAAATAATTGTTTCTTTCGGTATTATCACGTGCGTTATAGAATAAGGGTTTTGACTTACCCCTTCCATCCCGACGTTTCGATGTGATGTCACACATCCTCTTCAGGGGTTCCACCGAGTCTACCTCCCTCCGCTCGGCCGGTAGAATCTACACTGCTGTAGCTGTTGACTTTCTGATCTGGTGTGGATGCTGACGTCACACTGGCAATAGGCGCGCGCGCATCAAACTTCGTAGCATTATGCTACGAAGTGACGCCAGTGTGACGTCAGCATCCACACAAGACCTGAAAGTCTACAGCAGTGGAGATCGACTGGCCGAGCGGAGGGAGGTAGACTCGGTGGAACCCCTGAAGAGGATGTGTGATATCACATCGAAAAGTCGGGATGGAGGGGGTAATTCAGAACCCTCATTCTATAACTCACGAGATAATACCCTAAGAAACAATTATTTAACATATAGCTGTGAGAATTTAAAACTTAACACGCACACATATATATATATACATCCATATATGATTTTCTCCTTTTGAAATATCCGGAAGAGTTTTGAAGAAAGATCCGAGCTTGCTCTGTCAGTTAGTTCTATATTGCATCAAATGAGTGCGTATGATTGACCAGCCCACCTCATACAAGAGTGGCTTGTTCGTACGGCTGACCAACCCACCTCGTGGACGAACGGCTTGTGGGGGTCGGTCTGCACTACGGGCTTCGGGTACCCGTGCATGTCGAAGGGACCCAGAAGAGCACGCGGCTTCACTTGGAGCGTCTCACAGTCTCTGTACTCGGCGGGAGGCGGCGGCTCCAGCTCCTTCCAAGGGGTCAGCTCCTTGCTCGGCCTCGCCCGCTCCGTCTGGTGTGGGGGCGTGTACTCATTCTGGTAGGTCGTTCGATTTATATCGAATATGTCGAACTTTAATACTTTCGTCGCCATTCTGCAAATTGAATAATTTCTAAATTGTATCCTAGCAATGAAAAATGTGTCTACGACAAAGAAATCGTCCCGGTAAGTTGGGACTGTTTGGATCCAGCTTTGTTGTAACCCAACCCAGGGACCTGGGTCTCGTCGCACTACGCATGCTCGCAGCTGGCGGCGAGCCAGTGGTGATTGGAACCGTTTAAGCTACTATTTGAGTATGAAATTGTCACCCAAAATTGAAGCTATATTTTTTTAAGTTGGTACTTAATTATAAATAAATTTATAAAAAACGTCTGCGGTGGTTCATGTGGTGGGTGCGCCTGTCCTGAGCGTACGACACCTAGAGACGGGGGTTCGAGCTGTCCTTCATCTTCATTTTATCACCCCTCATCGTGTGGAATAGCAGGATTGCAATAATAAGGACGTAAACAAGATTTATCATTCTTATAGGGTATTATATCTTCGCCATGTTTGAACTTCGGCCACCATGGGGAGGCACGTAGCAAGTGCACAGAGAGCGTTGCGAGCGATCCGGCCAACAGTCCCTGAATATAGGATACACACAACTTTCAACAATAAGAATTTCCAAGCCTTTGACAAATTATTTGACTTCTTTGGAAACAATGTACATTTTTCCAATAATAATTAGTGCATTGCCTTCTAGAGGGGTTTTCGGTGAATTCCAAGGTCTACTTGATCTCCGCCTAGCGGAGGCTCGTCGAACTTGGGAGTTCAACGAGCCTCCGCTAGGCGTCGGAACGCTCGAACCGCTGCAGTGAAGTCGTTTGTTGTACTTGTTCGCGCGGTATCAAATTTCACACTTTGCCGGTAGGATAAAAACGGTGGCGCTGCCATCGGCTACTTCGGAGTCATAAATAACAATAACAACAAAAACAAAACAAACTACTCAAGAACAAGAAAAATAAAATCGAATCAAGAGGATATGTAACAATAAAAGTATATAAATATGAAAAAACATTTAGATCAAATGTGAAAAAATATAAGTATATATTTATATATATATATATATATATATATATATATATATAAAACAATGAAAAAAGAAGAAAGAAAAAAAAATCGGTAAAAAGAAAAGAAAAAAGAAAAAACTGATTTGTTAACGGTCCCAGCTCAAACGAAAATGAGGATTGCAAAAAACCAGCAACGATCTACGGCGCACTGACATCAAACAATGAATCGTTCAATGAATCTGACTTGTTTATTTTGGGGCAACATTCCATTTCCAACCAACAATTTTGACAAGACCTACTTTTCTAATAATCATTATTTTATTTCTTTTAAAGGGTGTTTTTGTTATTCATTGTCTGATACTGATAGCCTGTGACATGGTAAATTGATATTGTTTTCAGAAGGATGGATTCTTATATAAAAATATAATAAATTAATATAGTTACAGAGAAATGGATCTCTTTGACAACACAGAGGGTCTGAACTTGTTAGTCGAGTTCGAGAATAGCTCTAGTGAAACAGAGTTGAACGCTCTCGCAGTTCCCTCTCAAGAACGTGAGTATAACCTTTTGTATAGTGCACTAGTTATGTGGTTGTACATTGTACACACCTCATTGCGAGACGGGGCCTAGGCGTCACATGCAGCTAGACCTAGTTTGACCCCGTCGAGTCCGGGGAATCAGGGGCGTCGGAACCGGGGGGGCAGGGGGGTCAGTCGACCCCCCTGTGCTTGCACAGGGGGGGCGAGAGTATCATCTCGCCCCCCCTGAAAAAATGGCCAATATGAATTAAATGCATTTTAGAGTACAGATTCCGCTTATTCCTTCAAGCGATTTCAGAGGCTGGCTGCATGGTAACTTACGGATTTTTTTTTTTACAAAATGTTGCAAAGTAAGCTGGAATTCGCCCCCCCTGGAAAAATAGACTTCCGACACCCCTGTCGGGGATACTCTACCAGTCGTAAGAGGCAACCAAATAAGTTCCTCTAATTTTGCGCAAATTTACTGCACCTGCATGCATTTCTGCATGCTTGAGCATACTCAACTTCACTGGCAATGGATTCCAAAAGCGACGATCTATGGCCAACCAATTCAAATTTATTCTAGTCAGTCTATATTTATTTATCCACATAATACATCGACATTTTTCTCTTTCAACTAATATCTTATTACACAGACCAAGCCAGAACAATAGTAAGAGACTAGCCTTGCGATCCCAACATACGGCTTCTGTTCACCGGGCACTTCAACATTAAGGCGTCTGAAACACTTCCCAAACAAGTTCCGATTGGTGTTAGCCACTGATCCAACGACTTTACCAAAAAAAAAAACACAAACGATTTATTATTTTCTAATTGTAGTATTTAAATCTTAGGTTACATAGTATTACAATATTCATAACCCATACCATTGTCCTGCCTTCAACCAAATTGTACATAATAATTCAAAATTTGAGGAAGCATGAAAGAAAGGCAAGTTCATTTCTATCATGCCAATCCTACATAAACCGCCTGGTTAGAGGTTTTCCGCCAAAAACCTCAGCAATAGTGACTCGGACACTACACACTGTTTTTTTGTGTGTCTCAAGGCATGAAATCCTGTAGGGACAGTGTCAATTTGCTAAATAGATACATACATAATACACGTGGTTTGTTTACAGAGCTCGGTATCTTGGAACTGTTATTACACTTACTGAAGTGGTGGGGGGAGATTGGCGGAGTGGAAGTATTCATCCCCTATAACACGTTGCCGTTGATGGTACTCGTGGCGCTATACATCGCCTTTGACAGACACCTGGCGGCGAGGAGGTGCAACTGTGAGGCGCCAACCATACAGGTACGGTATGGGTCACGACGTGACCTTGGCAGAACTTGGCAGAGTCGTTTTAAATAAATTAATTGAAACGAGCGTATATCTGTGTTAGTTTGATGAATTTTTAAGTTTTGTCAATTCCATGTCGGCAACATCTTATCCTTCCCCCCGTAACCCCCCTGCGTCTCAATCGTACTTTATGTCATTGTAGCAAGAAGACACGAGCGATGAGGAGCCCGACCTGTTTGGAGACCTATCGGCCGAGATGCAGAGGCTGGAAGACCGCGTGGCGAGTGTGGAGCGAGCGCGGGGGAGGCTGGTAAGATGGCTCCCTCCACGAACAGGCTAACGCGGTAGTCCTGTTTGGATACCTGTCGGCCGAGATGCAGAGGCTGGAAGACCGCGTGGCGAGTGTGGAGCGAGCGCGGGGGAGGCTGGTAAGATGGCTCCCTCCACTAACAGGCTAACGCGGTAGTCCTGTTTGGAGACCTGTCGGCCGAGATGCAGAGCCTGGAAGACCGCGTGGCGAGTGTGGAGCGAGCGTGGGGAGGCTGGTAAGATGGCTCCCTCCACTAACAGGCTAACGCGGTAGTCCTGTTTGGATACCTGTCGGCCGAGATGCAGAGGCTGGAAGACCGCGTGGCGAGTATGGAGCGAGCGCGGGGGAGGCTGGTAAGATGGCTCCCTCCACTAACAGGCTAACGCGGTAGTCCTGTTTGGAGACCTGTCGGCCGAGATGCAGAGCCTGGAAGACCGCGTGGCGAGTGTGGAGCGAGCGTGGGGAGGCTGGTAAGATGGCTCCCTCCACTAACAGGCTAACGCGGTAGTCCTGTTTGGATACCTGTCGGCCGAGATGCAGAGCCTGGAAGACCGCGTGGCGAGTGTGGAGCGAGCGCGGGGGAGGCTTGTAAGATGGCTCCCTCCACTAACAGGCTAACGCGGTAGTCCTGTTTGAAGACCTGTCGGCCGAGATGCAGAGCCTGGAAGACCGCGTGGCGAGTGTGGAGCGAGCGTGGGGAGGCTGGTAAGATGGCTCCACTAACAGGCTAACGCAGTAGTCCTGTTTGGAGACCTGTCGGCCGAGATGCAGAGCCTGGAAGACCGCGTGGCGAGTGTGGAGCGAGCGTGGGGAGGCTGGTAAGATGGCTCCACTAACAGGCTAACGCGGTAGTCCTGTTTGGAGACCTGTCGGCCGAGATGCAGAGCCTGGAAGACCGCGTGGCGAGTGTGGAGCGAGCGCGGGGTAGGCTGGTAAGATGGCTCCCTCCACTAACAGGCTAACGCGGTAGTCCTGTTTGGAGACCTGTCGGCCGAGATGCAGAGCCTGGAAGACCGCGTGGCGAGTGTGGAGCGAGCGTGGGGAGGCTGGTAAGATGGCTCCACTAACAGGCTAACGCGGTAGTCCTGTTTGGAGACCTGTCGGCCGAGATGCAGAGCCTGGAAGACCGCGTGGCGAGTGTGGAGCGAGCGTGGGGAGGCTGGTAAGATGGCTCCACTAACAGGCTAACGCGGTAGTCCTGTTTGGAGACCTGTCGGCCGAGATGCAGAGCCTGGAAGACCGCGTGGCGAGTGTGGAGCGAGCGTGGGGAGGCTGGTAAGATGGCTCCACTAACAGGCTAACGCAGTAGTCCTGTTTGGAGACCTGTCGGCCGAGATGCAGAGGCTGGAAGACCGCGTGGCGAGTGTGGAGCGAGCGTGGGGAGGCTGGTAAGATGGCTCCACTAACAGGCTAACGCGGTAGTCCTGTTTGGAGACCTGTCGGCCGAGATGCAGAGGCTGGAAGACCGCGTGGCGAGTGTGGAGCGAGCGCGGGGGAGGCTTGTAAGATGGCTCCCTCCACTAACAGGCTAACGCGGTAGTCCTGTTTGGAGACCTGTCGGCCGAGATGCAGAGCCTGGAAGACCGCGTGGCGAGTGTGGAGCGAGCGCGGGGGAGGCTGGTAAGATGGCGCCACTAACAGGCCAACGCGGTAGTCCTGTTTGGAGACCTGTCGGCCGAGATGCAGAGCCTGGAAGACCGCGTGGCGAGTGTGGAGCGAGCGTGGGGAGGCTGGTAAGATGGCTCCACTAACAGGCTAACGCGGTAGTCCTGTTTGGAGACCTGTCGGCCGAGATGCAGAGCCTGGAAGACCGCGTGGCGAGTGTGGAGCGAGCGTAGGGAGGCTGGTAAGATCGCTCCACTAACAGGCTAACGCGGTAGTCCTGTTTGGAGACCTATCGGCCGAGATGCAGAGCCTGGAAGACCGCGTGGCGAGTGTGGAGCGAGCGTGGGGAGGCTGGTAAGATGGCTCCACTAACAGGCTAACGCAGTAGTCCTGTTTGGAGACCTGTCGGCCGAGATGCAGAGGCTGGAAGACCGCGTGGCGAGTGTGGAGCGAGCGTGGGGAGGCTGGTAAGATGGCTCCACTAACAGGCTAACGCGGTAGTCCTGTTTGGAGACCTGTCGGCCGAGATGCAGAGGCTGGAAGACCGCGTGGCGAGTGTGGAGCGAGCGCGGGGAAGTCTGGTAAGATGGCGCCACTAACAGGCTAACGCGGTAGTCCTGTTTGGAGACCTGTCGGCCAAGATGCAGAGCCTGGAAGACCGCGTGGCGAGTGTGGAGCAAACGCGGGGGAGGCTGGTAAGATGGCGCCACTAACAGGCCAACGCGGTAGTCCTGTTTGGAGACCTGTCGGCCGAGATGCAGAGCCTGGAAGACCGCGTGGCGAGTGTGGAGCGAGCGTGGGGAGGCTGGTAAGATGGCTCCACTAACAAGCTAACGCAGTAGTCCTGTTTGGAGACCTGTCGGCCGAGATGCAGAGCCTGGAAGACCGCGTGGCGAGTGTGGAGCGAGCGTGGGGAGGCTGGTAAGATGGCTCCCTCCACTAACAGGCTAACGCTGTAGTCCTGTTTGGAGACCTGTTGGCCGAGATGCAGAGGCTGGAAGACCACGTGGCGAGTGTGGAGCGAGCGCGGGGGAGGCTGATAAGATGGCTCCACTAACAGGCCAACGCGGTAGTCCTGTTTGGAGACCTGTCGAGATGCAGAGGCTGGAAGACCGCGTGGCGAGTGTGGAGCGAGCGTGGGGAGGCTGATAAGATGGCTCCACTAACAGGCCAACGCGGTAGACCTGTTTGGAGACCTGTCGGCCGAGATGCAGAGGCTGGAAGACCACGTGGCGAGTGTGGAGCGAGCGCGGGGGAGGCTGGTAAGATGGCTCCACTAACAGGCCAACGCGGTAGTCCTGTTTGGAGACCTGTCGGCCGAGATGCAAAGGCTGGAAGACCGCGTGGCGAGTGTGGAGCGAGCGCGGGGGAGGCTGGTAAGATGGCTCCACTAACAGGCCAACGCGGTAGTCCTGTTTGGAGACCTGTCGGCCGAGATGCAGAGGCTGGAAGACTGCGGGGCGAGTGTGGAGCGAGCGCGGGGGAGGCTGGTAAGATGGCTCCACTAACAGGCCAACGCGGTAGTCCTGTTTGGAGACCTGTCGGCCGAGATGCAGAGGCTGGAAGACCGCGGGGCGAGTGTGGAGCGAGCGCGGGGGAGGCTGGTAAGATGGCTCCACTAACAGGCCAACGCGGTAGTCCTGTTTGGAGACCTGTCGGCCGAGATGCAGAGGCTGGAAGACCGCGTGGCGAGTGTGGAGCGAGCGCGGGGGAGGCTGGTAAGATGGCTCCACTAACAGGCCAACGCGGTAGTCCTGTTTGGAGACCTGTTGGCCGAGATGCAAAGGCTGGAAGACCACGTGGCGAGTGTGGAGCGAGCGCGGGGGAGGCTGGTAAGATGGCTCCACTAACAGGCCAACGCAGTAGTCCTGTTTGGAGACCTGTCGGCCGAGATGCAGAGGCTGGAAGACCGCGTGGCGAGTGTGGAGCGAGCGCGGGGAAGTCTGGTAAGATGGCGCCACTAACAGGCTAACGCGCTAGTCCTGTTTGGAGACCTGTCGGCCGAGATGCAGAGGCTGGAAGACCGCGTGAGGAGTGTGGAGCGAGCGCGGGGGAGGCTGGTAAGATGGCGCCACTAACAGGCTAACGCGGTAGTCCTGTTTGGAGACCTGTCGGCCGAGATGCAGAGGCTGGAAGACCGCGTGGCGAGTGTGGAGCGAGCGTGGGGAGGCTGGTAAGATGGCGCCACTAACAGGCCAACGCGCTAGTCCTGTTTGGAGACCTGTCGGCCGAGATGCAGAGGCTGGAAGACCGCGTGGCGAGTGTGGAGCGAGCGCGGGGGAGGCTGGTAAGATGGCTCCACTAACAGGCTAACGCAGTAGTCCTGTTTGGAGACCTGTCGGCCGAGATGCAGAGGCTGGAAGACCGCGTGGCGAGTGTGGAGCGAGCGTGGGGAGGCTGGTAAGATGGCTCCACTAACAGGCTAACGCGGTAGTCCTGTTTGGAGACCTGTCGGCCGAGATGCAGAGGCTGGAAGACCGCGTGGCGAGTGTGGAGCGAGCGCGGGGGAGGCTTGTAAGATGGCTCCCTCCACTAACAGGCTAACGCGGTAGTCCTGTTTGGAGACCTGTCGGCCGAGATGCAGAGCCTGGAAGACCGCGTGGCGAGTGTGGAGCGAGCGCGGGGGAGGCTGGTAAGATGGCGCCACTAACAGGCCAACGCGGTAGTCCTGTTTGGAGACCTGTCGGCCGAGATGCAGAGCCTGGAAGACCGCGTGGCGAGTGTGGAGCGAGCGTGGGGAGGCTGGTAAGATGGCTCCACTAACAGGCTAACGCGGTAGTCCTGTTTGGAGACCTGTCGGCCGAGATGCAGAGCCTGGAAGACCGCGTGGCGAGTGTGGAGCGAGCGTAGGGAGGCTGGTAAGATCGCTCCACTAACAGGCTAACGCGGTAGTCCTGTTTGGAGACCTATCGGCCGAGATGCAGAGCCTGGAAGACCGCGTGGCGAGTGTGGAGCGAGCGTGGGGAGGCTGGTAAGATGGCTCCACTAACAGGCTAACGCAGTAGTCCTGTTTGGAGACCTGTCGGCCGAGATGCAGAGGCTGGAAGACCGCGTGGCGAGTGTGGAGCGAGCGTGGGGAGGCTGGTAAGATGGCTCCACTAACAGGCTAACGCGGTAGTCCTGTTTGGAGACCTGTCGGCCGAGATGCAGAGGCTGGAAGACCGCGTGGCGAGTGTGGAGCGAGCGCGGGGGAGGCTTGTAAGATGGCTCCCTCCACTAACAGGCTAACGCGGTAGTCCTGTTTGGAGACCTGTCGGCCAAGATGCAGAGCCTGGAAGACCGCGTGGCGAGTGTGGAGCGAGCGCGGGGGAGGCTGGTAAGATGGCGCCACTAACAGGCCAACGCGGTAGTCCTGTTTGGAGACCTGTCGGACTAGATGCAGAGCCTGGAAGACCGCGTGGCGAGTGTGGAGCGAGCGTGGGGAGGCTGGTAAGATGGCTCCACTAACAGGCTAACGCAGTAGTCCTGTTTGGAGACCTGTCGGCCGAGATGCAGAGCCTGGAAGACCGCGTGGCGAGTGTGGAGCGAGCGTGGGGAGGCTGGTAAGATGGCTCCCTCCACTAACAGGCTAACGCTGTAGTCCTGTTTGGAGACCTGTTGGCCGAGATGCAGAGGCTGGAAGACCGCGTGAGGAGTGTGGAGCGAGCGCGGGGGAGGCTGGTAAGATGGCGCCACTAACAGGCTAACGCGGTAGTCCTGTTTGGAGACCTGTCGGCCGAGATGCAGAGGCTGGAAGACCGCGTGGCGAGTGTGGAGCGAGCGTGGGGAGGCTGGTAAGATGGCGCCACTAACAGGCCAACGCGCTAGTCCTGTTTGGAGACCTGTCGGCCGAGATGCAGAGGCTGGAAGACCGCGTGGCGAGTGTGGAGCGAGCGCGGGGGAGGCTGGTAAGATGGCGCCACTAACAGGTCAACGCGCTAGTCCTGTTTGGAGACCTGTCGGCCAAGATGCAGAGGCTGGAAGACCACGTGGTGAGTGTGGAGCGAGCGCGGGAGAGGCTGGTAAGATGGCTCCCTCCACTTACAGGCTAACGCGCTAGTCCTGTTTGGAGACCTGTCGGCCAAGATGCAGAGGCTGGAAGACCGCGTGGCGAGTGTGGAGCGAGCCCGGGGGAGGCTGGTAAGATGGCGCCACTAACAGGCCAACGTGGTAGTCCTGTTTGGAGACCTGTCGAGATGCAGAGGCTGGAAGACCGCGTGGCGAGTGTGGAGCGAGCGCGGGAGAGGCTGGTAAGATGGCGCCACTAACAGGCCAACGCGGTAGTCCTGTTTGGAGACCTGTCGGCCGAGATGCAGAGGCTGGAAGACCGCGTGGCGAGTGTGGAGCGAGTGCGGGGGAGGCTGGTAAGGTGGCGCCACTAACAGGCTAACGCGGTAGCCCTGTTTGGAGACCTGTCGGCCGAGATGCAGAGGCTGGAAGACCGCGTGGCGAGTGTGGAGCGAGCGCGGGGAAGTCTGGTAAGATGGCGCCACTAGCAGGCCAACGTGGTAGTCCTGTTTGGAGACCTGTCGAGATGCAAAGGCCGGAAGACCGCGTGGCGAGTATGGAGCGAGCGCGGGGAAGTCTGGTAAGATGGCGCCACTAACAGGCCAACGCGGTAGTCCTGTTTGGAGACCTGTCGAGATGCAAAGGCTGGAAGACCGCGTGGCGAGTGTGGAGCGAGCGCGGGGAGGGCTGGTAAGATGGCGCCACTAGCAGGCCAACGCGGTAGTCCTGTTTGGAGACCTGTCGAGATGCAAAGGCCGGAAGACCGCGTGGCGAGTGTGGAGCGAGCGCGGGGAAGTCT